>PVKE010017292.1:0-30946 GCA_004027555.1 Craseonycteris thonglongyai
ACTCAAGAGAAATGTGGCACCTGCTCACCAGGTGGGCAAATGGATAGGGAGGCCAGCAGGAGCTTCAGTAGCACGGGACAGGCAAGTCCCCAGAGCAGGGAGGGCTCTTACCCATCCTGGCAACACCATGGGCAAGCCAAGGGCACCGATTAGTGACAGGCCTGTGCGCACCACATTCTCGTGTGCAGAGGAGGGCCTGCCAGGGAGAGCCAAGGAGACACAGAGCGCCCAGGGCAGGAAGGGCTAGACTGGCTGCAGCCTCACCCACAGCAGCCTATCACTCAGGCCACAGCAGAGAATGGGTACCGGCCCAGGGCACAGCTGGGTTCTAGTTCAACACTGGCTCCCAGGCCAGAATTCAAGAGAGTCCTCAGAGGAGCTATAACCTACAGGTTGCACTTGGGCACAGAGAGGGGGCTGAGCCCCACTTGGAATTTTACCCAAAGCCCTTCACATAGTGAAGTATGATGCCTCGGGAACCAAGCAGACATCAGTGAGGGTGGCCAGAGAGGAGGAAGAACCAGCCCCTAGGCATCGTTCACACAAATCTTGCTCTCTGGAGCCAGGGTGAGGCCGCTCCAGAGTCCCCATGCTCATCTCTGCGCACATACCCCAACATTTTAAGTGACTACACGTGATGTAGGCTGAGTATATAGCAAAGGAGTTAAGAGCAGAGACTCGGGCAGAGCTGTACAGCCACGATCACAGCAGCATTGTTTGCAGCAGCCAAAAGGTAGAAACAACCCAAGTGTCCAGCAAGGCATGCATGGATAAAGAAGTGTGGTCTGTCCACGGAGTATGACTCAGCCTTTAAAAGGAAACAAATTCTGCAATATGTGACAACATGGATGGACCTTAAGAATATCATTCTCAGTGACATAAGCTAGACACGAAAGGACAACTACTGCACTTATGTCAGGCACCTAGGGCAATCAGATACATAGAGACAGAAAGAATAGGATGGTGGAGGGAGGGGCAGAATGGGGAGTGAGTCAGCGTGGAATGGAACGGAGTTTGAGTTTTGCCCGAGGAAGAGTTCTGTGGCTGGATGCAGGTGACAGTAGCATAACAATGTGAAGGTTCTTAATGCCACCGAACTGCCACTTAGTGATGCTGAGGATGGTGAGTTTTATGTTATGTGCACTTTGGCACAATTTAACACACGCATCCAACGATTTTAAATGCCCATATCGGTTCCCACAATTGTGGGCAGGAAGGAGAGCAGAAAGAAAGGCACAAAGTCCACACTGGCTATATTCCGGAGGGCAGGCTTCTTTCATCCTCACCACTTCCCACGTTCTCGACAACACGTACCTGTTACTCTGTTCATAGGGGAGAGGGAAGCACAAATCAAGTGTAAAAGCAAACCAGAAGCAGCAAAGCAAAATGACAATTTATTCAATCTCCAGATTGGGAGGGGTTCCCGGGTTTCACAGAAAAGACGGGGAGGGGCAGGAAATCACACAGGAAAAGAGCAATTCACTTGATTACTGAAAAGATGAAACCCAATACGGAAGTTTAAAGCAAATGCACACATTGGAAATACAGACGCCCAGCAATCACTCAGAGCACTATCAGGGTCACCAATGAGCAAAGATTTAGAAGGGTGAACAGGATAACACTTTCAGCTCTTAGCGTCAGGGGCATGAGTTTTATTATTGTGTGTGTCATGGTTTGTACGTGTATACTTGTTTGCTTTCATTTTAGTGTTAGTATTACCCCAAGGCAAGAGCAGACTGGGGAGAGGATCAAAATAGAGAGGCTTTAGAACATTAGGCACTAAGAGACTATCCTAAGGCAGCAACTGGAAATACATCAAAACATTTCATTCACAAAGTTGTTCGTCTCGGCTCTATTTAGAATACAAAGTTCAGAAATCACATACATCCCCAATAATTGAAAGAAGGTTAAGTGAACCATGATAAATGGAACAAAATAAAAGGTATCACCACCAGTATGGACCATCCTTCCAAAAACCTGTAATAGCCACGTACAATACTTAGTGAACAAGTAAGAGTAACTGCAGGATAAAACGCAGAGCGAGATCACAAGAATGTGCAAAATTCACACGCCCCCCCCCCACCCCCAAAGACAAGTTATTAAGTGACTGTTTTCGGAGAAAATAATGCCACATCTTCCTACATTTCCATTGCGCAATGTTTCCACAATTCACACAGTTTTATGACCAGAAAAAAAGGCCTTCTTTGTAAGGAAGGGGACCACAGGACTTCTGAGTGAGGTTCATTTCAGCCCAGGACGCAGTCGAGAGTCACGGACCCTCAGCCTCCTTGAGGAGGGGGCATGGGAGCAGGGTATGAAGAATGGTCATGAATGGATGGGGCAGGGAGGAGGGGACAGCCTAAGGGTGGATGGGCAGGTAGGGACTGGCAAAGGAGAGCGTGGGACCAGTACGGAAACTGGTCAGCCGAGGAA
The DNA here is from genome assembly GCA_004027555.1 of Craseonycteris thonglongyai. NCBI lineage: Eukaryota > Metazoa > Chordata > Mammalia > Chiroptera > Craseonycteridae > Craseonycteris > Craseonycteris thonglongyai. The sequence continues at coordinate 2,434 of PVKE010017292.1, forward strand.
AGGGGCTTAGTGGAGTCAGGGAAGACGCTGATTTCTCAGTGAAGGTCTGTGGAGACCTAATAGTAGGCACTGTCGGTGTTCTCAAAGGACAGGATCAAAGAGGGATTTCAGGAAGACACGTGGATTTTTGAGGAACCAGGGAGGAAAGAGGAGGGTGGGTAAACTACTTGGAAAAGGCTGGGGCCGGGGCCATGGCCATGGGAGATGAGAGGAAGAGGCTGATGGCCAGAGTGAACTCCTCCCTATGCGTCCCTAAAGCAAACACACTTCACTCAGCTCCGGGCGGGTCTCTGTGGGCAGTCACAGGGTAGAAAAGGAGCCCACAGGAGGAACTTGCCAAGAGCCAGGTGGAGCCAGCTCAAACGCAGAGTTCTCCCAGGGGCAGCTCTACGCAACCTGCTGCCATGACAGGAAGCTCCTAGGCCTGCACTGTCCGATGTGGCAGCCGCGAACCACGTGTCTGTGCAGCACCTGAAATAAGGCAGGTGCTGCCAAGACTTCGCTTTAGTAGAGTTTGTTTCCTTTTAAGTAGTGGGTAATTACACAGGCCCATGTGCCTGGTGTCTGCTGGCCAGCACCCATGTAGGGGCTGTGCTTCTGTAAGTGTGGTCTTTGCAGGAGCAGCGTGACCTGTAGGACATGCAAACCCTCAGGCCCCGCCCCAGACACTCTGAATCAGAACCTCTGTAGGCAGGGCCCAGCACGCCAGAGTTGACAAGCCCTTCGGGTGCTTCTGATGAGCCTTTGCGTTTGTGGACACGGAATTAGGATCACGCAAAATGTCTGGGGTCGCTCATTTCAACTGAACGGTATAAAGGAAGTGTTGAAGTGAAATGGAGCTTTCCGAAGATCAAGGGACTGGACAACCATTAATAAAGAATGCCCACATCCGTGGGGTAGGAGAAAGGTTGTGGGAAGCAGCAAGCACGTGGTTTCTCTTGGTCAAGTGAAGAGAAGGAACACGTGAGCTTTGATATGTGAAAACCAGAAAGTGGCCGGTCATGCTCATGTGTGTCATAGGCACGCAGGAGGAAACAAAAACTGGTTCTAAACTGGGCTCTATGTCAAAAACACAAAAAGCAACCACACTTTGTAAGATCACTTGGGACAGCGTGCCACTGAACTTGAAATGCTTTCTTGGCTTCTAACATGATAGATCGGTAAAGGGAGGCCAAGCAAAACCTCAACCTTAGGGGAGCTGAAGCATTTGAGGCTATGCCCTTGCGCAGTGCAGAAGAGAAAACGCAGACAGATCCACATGCAGTCACCCCATGCAGACACAGTTCAATGACCCAATAGAAACGAATACAGGCCAAATCACAAGTTTTGGCTGTTACACATTCCTGGGTCATAAGTGTCGATGCATGCTGTGATCGCATGCCCATCGGGCTACTGCCAGTATTATGGGTAATCACAAAACAACCAGCTCTAACGCCTCTCGCCAGCGGGAAGAGGGCATTCCATATGTGCTGTTGGCGGCTGGCACAACTCAAGGTGTCAATGAGCGAGGAAGGTCTCCCCCTTGGGAGTCATTATACATGTTGTGATCCTGCAGAGGGTCAGAATCTACAAAATAGAGTTCCCCTGCATGGACATCCGAAAAGTTAGCCAGGAACTCATGGGCACTGAAGCCAACCCACACGGTGTACCTATAATCTATGGTGCGTATGGAATAGCCCATGACCTGGATGTCTTTTAAGCTCGGCTTGTCAGAATTCCACTGCGGAGAGTCCGCCGGCCGGGGGTACTGGCTATAGGCAATCGACTCGCGGGGATGACCACGGAGGGGCGGGTCCTCTTCTGAGTCACGGAATCGAAAATGCTTCAGAAGGCTCTGGCCTTCTCGGCACAGCTGCACGTGAAATGAGGGGACGGGGCAGCGAGGCGGAACGTGCAGGCCCGCAAGTCCGGCGAGCGTGGGGAAGAGAGAGACAAGTTCCACGAGGTCCACGACTTGCCGGCCTGAGGGAGGAAGACACCCAGCAGAACAGGTTACATTACAGAACCCACTGCAGCCCCCGCTGCAGCCAGGGGAAATGAGTACAGGAGCCCCTCTGGGCTCCGTGAGTTTTCGTCTCTTCTTCTATGTTTCGTTTTAGCATGAGATTTGTACATTGCCAACTCGGCACCTGACCTAAGAGCAGGAGGCGGAATGAAGCGGCCCTCAGCCTCTTGGCCCTCCAGACGACGATTTGAATGTTGGAACCACGAGTGTACAACTGATTCCAGCAAGGACCGTCAGCGGAGGCCCCGACCACTGGGCACAAGCCTGCTGAGGAACAGGATATTCTGAGCCACGTACTATCACCCTGCAGATGACTCGTTTGGGGGTGTCTGCATTCATCTGCCCCCTTTTTCATGGTGGTAAAATACACACAACGTAGCCTTTTCCATCCCAGCCACTTTGGGGTGTCCATTTCACTGGCATTGAGTACACTCGCACTGCCGTGCGGCCCTGAGCACCACCGCCCCCAGCTCTCCTCCCCTTGCACAACGGAACCCGTTCCCATTGAACGACTCCCCACTTTGTCCTCCTCCCAGCCCCTGGCCACCTCCCTTCTCCTTCTGTCGCGTATGCCTCTGACTAGTCTAGGCACCACATACAAGCAGAATCACACACTCTTTGTCCTGATGTGTCTTGCTTTGCTCATTCAGCATAACGTCGTCAAGGTGCATCCACATTGTACCACGTGTCAGAATGCCACTCCTGTTCAAGGCTAACATTCCATTGCATGTGTCAACCCCATTTTGTTTACCCATTCAGCTCTCAACAGACACTTGGGTAGCTTCTACCTTTTGGCTTTTGTGTACAGAGTTTTGAAGATTTGCGTACACGTCTCTGTGTGAATACCTATCCTAACACAATTCTGTGGGGTGCGTATCTGGGAGTGGAACTGCTAGGCTCCACATACGTGGTCATTCCACGTTTTACTCTTTGAAGAAACACCAAAGCACTTTCAACAGTGGCAGCACCACTTTGCGCTCCCACCAGCAGTGTCTGAGGGTTCCAACTTCCCCACATCCTCACCAGATCTGTTGCTTTCTGCTGATTTCGAGAAAAGTCTTTCGAATGGGTGTGAAGATGATATCTCATTGTAGCTGACCCACCTTTAAAGTCTACATCCCGTACTTTAGGTGGATCATTGTTAATGTGTATCTTGGCCTTGGACCACCAGTCTAGCCTTTATGGGTCTTTATGAGTTTGCTTGATATTGCCCAATATCAGCTCCTACACATTTGATGTGTAGGCCAAAGAAAAATTAAAAAGAAAGTATATATGATACTTTATTTATATATAACACTATATCTATACTATATCTAATACTACATATACTATATATATATATATATATATATATATATAAAATACTATGTATATAAAATACTATATATAAAATAAATACACACACACACATACATATACACACAGACACACACACACACAGAAATAAAGTCAGGCAGTAGAAAGCACAGTTGGAAAGATCCAGAAAGGCCAGAACAATGGTCCCAAATCAGAAAAATTTGAAAAAGAAATCAATATAAAATGCATGGCATAGATATTAAAGATGGATTAAATGCAGAAGTCCCAAGAGGGGACAACCTGCTTTTCTGCAGAGTTCCTAGGAAAAGCACTCCAAAAGAAGGAAATGTCACCTGAGGTACATGCCTTGACTCTGCAGTGAGCTCATCCTGTCGGGAGACAACTCACAAAAGACCCACCCACGTCTCCCCGGTGTCTGTCAACTCTCTGATAGCTCTCTCCATCCTAGAGATGCCGCCTCCTGTTCCTTTGTCCCTCCCAGGTCCCACCCCCACACATACACACACCACCACCACCACCACCACCACCTTCCATGGCTCCTTGTGGACAGGGGCCATCCTTGTCTGTTCTGGCCCTGAAAAACTGCTCTGTGACCCAGAGCGTGGGAAGTGCCCAGGACACGTGTGCAGACATGCCGACACTGGGGAGGAAGGTGGACTGGGTGAGCCCGGGTCTTGACATGGGAAGGTGTTTTCCTCCACTGTCAAGAGGTCTCAGGACAGCATGCTGCATACCTGGCTCCATCACTTCCGAGGTGGACTCAAAAGGGTTGATGTAAGGGAACAGCTTCTCGCCTGCCTCCGGAAGCGGGGCCGTCCTTCCGGGAACATAGAACATCAGGGGCACGCGTGTAGTGACGTCAAAATTGCTGTATTTAGCCCATTCTCCATGTTCGCCTAGAGCCCACCCTGGTTCATAAAAAGCACAGAATGACAGAAAACGATTAATCACATCACAGCTTCTTCCTTTCAGACACCATCTCACTGCCCGGTGCAAAACCAGAGGAAGCACAAACTCATCACCGACAACAAAGACATTCCTCCACAACTGTCATAAAAAGGGTGATTTCACCTGGATGTTGCTTTATGTGAAGTGAGACGTTTGTTTACCTTGAATGAGGAACCTTTAAAAGCAAAAAAATATGTTCAATTCCAGAGTAAAACATCTTCATTCAGCCAGCGGCTGGCACTATGTACGCATGTTGGACTCCAGGGGACCAGTGCCTCCTCCACCCCAGACCCACCGCCCCTGCCCACGCGGGGACCCCAACAGCCAGAGTGTCAACTCCCTTGTGCTCTGCTTGCCTGCCCTGACTCAAGTCTCAAAGCGCAGGTTTTCACGTATGGGTGTGGAGCCCCCAAAAGTGAGCTGTGAAAAGCGGGCACAATCACTGAAAGGAAAAAAAAAAAAAAAAAAAAAAGAGGGCATGCCGGGAGATCTCAACAGGTTGAGTGCTTGCCTTGCAACTGTGAGGTCTGGGATTCAAATCCCAGCCCCAGCCCGTGCAAACCCATATGCTGAACTGTGTGCGACATAGGTGGTAACTGCCTGGATGGCTCAGCAGTGAAGGTCGTCGCCTCCCATGCGGGAGGGAGCCCCCCAGTTCAATTCCTGGCCTGCGCAGTCCCACATCCCCCCCCCCCCCCGTGTGGAACGCTATCATGTCACATCCAGTGATGTACAGCTGTGGAGACTGCTCTGGGCCCTCCCCACTTCTCTGTCTCCATCTCTCTCTCACCTTCTCTCAATAATAAAAAAAATACTAGAAAAGAAAAAGACCAAGAAAGCCTGTCTAATGTTTCACACATACCATAGACCACAAAAGAATAATTTTGTATTCCAAATCCTAAACCTTTATGAAAAACAACCCTCAATGCTGATTTTTAACATCCCTTGCCAAAGATACTTTGAATGCTCCAAGTTGGAAATCTCTAATCTTTTACATTTGAATACTCATTTCCATATGAAACATATGAAAGACAGTGATTTCACACTGAGGTTTTTGTGTTAAACAATAACCAAAGGCACAAAAGGAACTGGCATGTATTGACTCTAGAAGGTTCTTGGAGTTCTGATGCAGGAAGTCGTGGGAGGGCCCTTTAAGAAGGGACATTTGCATTCAGCTGCAGCTGCCTTGGGGTAAACAGAGCTCCCCAGCAGGCCTCGCCTGGGGTGTGGCAGGGGTTCTGTGAGCCCTGAAAAAGGAAAGTGGGCACCAACAAAAGAGGTCTGAAGTGGATGGCAGGTTGCTAGGGCAACAGGAAATATTTACAGCACCTCCATATATAGCGACTGTGGGCCTTTATGACGCGTAAGGTAGGTCTGTGAGAAATGACACGGAACACTGTCTATGCCACTCTTGAGTCATAAAACACAAGCCAGGGAACATAACTGCACACATAGCACAATCAACCCCACCTTGTTCATTGACTGCATGTTACATACATATACACACGTAACTCATAGCCGCAGGCATATGCACAACCCATGACTAGCCAACGGTCCCCGGTGTGTCAGCACCAGTTAGCTCTGGGCAGCTAGGACAAAGGACACAATGCCCTGGCCCTCCGTGCAGTGCTCCATATAGTCTTGTTTTGTTTGGTTTTTAAGATTTTTTATTATTTGATAGAAGGTGGGCGAGAGAGAGAGAGAGAGAGAGAGAGAGAGAGAAAGACAGAGACAGAGACAGAGACGAGAAGAAAGGGGGGGGGCTCAGAGCACTCTCCATAGTTGCACATCATTAGTTGTACCTGGTTTCATTCCACACAGGTGGATGTGGGGTCACGTGAGCTGTGTGGGGTGGGAACTGACCCGAGGGCCTCCCACGTGGGAGACAAGAACAGGAGAACACTCGCTGCTGAACCATCCAGCACTTAGCAGCTGCACTGCAGTCCAGCATATGGGCTTCACGGGCCGGGTCTGGGAATCGAACTCAGGACGTCAATCCAAGGCAAGCGCTCAACGGTTGAGCTATCCTGGCATCCCTCTGTGTGGTTTTTTGTTTGTTTGTTTGTTTGTTTGTTTGTTTAACAATGAGCACGTTATGATCTAACATTGTTGTGTTTCGCTTTTGATGATACTAAAGAATTATCTTCCTGCTCCTAGGTATGATAAAAGTAGTAGGGTTAGCTTTCAAAGGGGCTACATTTTTTAGCAGAATACTGTTCAGAAAAAAACTGAACAAACTGAGGTTTCCTTCCAAACAATTTGGGGAGGGTGACAGGGGAGGATGAAATGAACAAGAGGACCGGAAGCAGGAAGACGGGGAGCTGGAAGATGGGGAGCGGGGCTGTTTGTCCTCTACTCTTGCTGTTTATCCTCTACTGTTGGTATGATTAAAAGGCTTCCATTTTCTTTTTTTAAAGAAGAGCTTTCCATTTTTGGAAAAAGTGGGGAATTGCCCAAGGAGCGGTAAGAGCTGTGAACCCCAGGCCCTTGCGAAACTGAGAGCAGGACAGGGGTGGAGAGTTGGAGGCAGATCTGAGGGCCTTGTTGGGTTCTACCAGGACTGTTGTGGATCCTTCTAGGAACAACAAAAAGTCCTCCAACCTTCTAGGTTGGAAATGTGGGTTAAAAGGGCTCCCCACACAAACAGGGGATGCCTGCTGAGTTCACCAGGAAAATTAAAAGTTGCCAACAATCCTCCCCACACCCACCCATCTCCACCACCCAGGCATCCAACATGTTCCTCTGACCCACAGAGAGAGGTCCCAGAAATAACAAGGTGGCCCTACAAGCACCCCAAGACTCAGGGCACCACGGGTCCCCAAAGGAGAACATGCCGATGTTTAAGACTATCGAGAAAAGCACATTTCACAGAAAAGTTCCCAGACTTTGAGTGACTGCCGGGGAATGTGGACATGCTCACCATGGTCTGAAGTAAATGCAACGATCGTGCTGTTGGCCAGCTGAAGTTCATCCAAAGCGCTCAAAAGTTGGCCAACCTGCGTATCCAGGTACGACACAGAGGCAAAGTAGCTCTGGCGGATTTTCCGCTGCAATTTTTAAAGACAAAAGGAGGACGAGGGTGACTGAAATTGCCGTGGCAAATGAACACAGTGCTCCCCTGGACACCTCTCCCAAACAACACTCACTCCTCTGTTGATGCTCTTGATTTTCTCAGCCCAAGCACCACACCCGCTTTCCCTACCACCGGTGCGCCCTCGCCCCACAGGCACAGCGAAAGCTGTGGGTCCAAAAAGAAGGTGCTCTTTTAACACGTTGTGTACGGCGGGGTTTAAAACCCTCATACCCCTCTGTTCCGGCAGGTATTTAAATGAGACCACGTTGAAATGAACTCTTCTCTTTAAAATGCTATTGCTTCCATATTATTTATAACTTTTCAATGAAATTTTTTGTGCTTACTCACGTAAATTTATCCATTGATAATATTTGCTCGTTATATATCAACCAAACCTCATTAATTAAATAAATCTTGCAAAAAATAAAAGGTCAAGTGTAAAAACAAGAATTCTCGTTACCCGTCCTTAACGCATGGCTCAGAAAAAACTAAGATTCTCGTGATCCGTACGCAATGTGTTAAAGGGGATCGTCTTTCACATAGGGCCAAGATCACGGGAGGCGACGAGCCACTCGTTTTTGTCTGTCACCTTCACATACGGTACCCTGACGGGTGCCAGGAGATGACCGTGCACAGAGAAACTAATCCCTCGGTCGCTTCAAACTCTGCTGTGGGTCACACCAAAGACACCATACAGCTGTGTCTGTTTCCTATGGATGCTGTAACGAAGAACAACAGGCTGGGGGGCCTGTGATCAACAGAAATGCATCGTTTCCCACATCTGGAGGCCAGAAGTCTGAAATCAGGGGATCGGCAGGGCCATTCTCTCTCTGAAGGCTTGATAGGAGGGTCTTGCCTCTTGCAGCTTCTCTTGATGGCGGCAGCCCTTGGCATGCCTTGTCTTGGAGCTGCAGCACTTCAATCTCTGCCTCTACCTTCACATGGAGTTCTTCCCCATGTGTCTCTCCTCTTCTCATAATGACAACAGTACGACTGAACCAGGGCCCACCCTCCTCCAGCAGAGCCTCCACTTAACTTGTGACATCTGCACCGACCCTCGTGCCAAATGAGGCCACATTCTGAGGCACTGGGAATCAGGACCTCAACCTTATCTTTCTGAAACACAACCCAACCCAGAGCAGCGGCGTGGGTGGGTCTTTCCTCTGCCAACTTTCTAACCAACACAAGACGGCAACTGCGAGTCCTCATGGACCGTGGCTGTCATGTGAGGCTCACTTCTAGCAGACACCCAGCGGGCGGAAGAGCAATGAAAGACGAGACAGCAGCACACCCTCCACGACCCCCGAGACCCAAGAGGGATGTCAGGAGCTCCAGGTCAAGCCCTACGTCAAGGAACCATGGCCAGTCCTGGGGTGCCTGCCCTCCCGGCCTTGTGCACAAATATTAAGGAAAAACTGAACCCCCTCCCCGCCTCCAACAAGACTGAGAAGTACGGGGCCACCCACCTATCAGAACAGCCCCAGCTTCCAGCACATGCCCGGCGTCTTATCAGCTGGACCCGCTGGCTCCTCTTCCTCATGGCCACGTGACGGCTATCACGAGACTCACCCACAGTCCCCATGAGGTACAGACGACAGATATCCATCTACCCTTCTAGGAGGATTATGCCGAACCCCACCCTACTCTTCCGACGAGATAAAACCTTGTCTGTAACTTGGGGAACTTTGGTCCTCCTGGGGATCAAAGACAGCTACCTGTCAGGATGGCTGTGTCCTATTCAAGGCTACGCCGTCCTTCCTACACTGGCCCCCGCAGACCGGGCAAGAGGAAGCTGTGGCCCTCATCCTCAACGAGCCTCCCGTCCAGCGACGACACAGGCACGGAGACAGGGAAACGCACCTACGCACACCTGGTGGGGCCCCGGGATGACACGGGAGAGCGAGCCCTCAAGTTGGCGTGGGTGAATCAGGGAAGGCTTCACAGAGGAGTCAGCATTTGAGAAGAGGCACTGGCAGTCAGACAAGTCGAGGTCACATGCTCTAGGCAGGGGCTACAGTGCACGGCATGGGCCAGAGTCACCGGAGCCCGGCATGTTCGGGGCCACTGACACGGCTGCTACAGCTGCAGAATCAAGCACAGGCACCGAGGGCGGGGGGAGGACGCTGAAAAGGTGGGTCAGGGCCAGATTCTCGAGTCCTGCTGGGTCCATCCAAGGAGAGGACGTCCGGGCGAGAGGCCAAGGAGACACTGAGGCTGTTCAGGGTGAGGAGTCGGTGCCGTCTAGGCTGCAGGTGAGCATGAGGCCGCCAGCAAGAAGCCAGAGCAGAATCCAGGGGTCGAGAGAAAATGGCACCAAGTCAGTGCTGGGCACACAGGAGGGGCTCTAGACACACTTGTGCAACAAACCAGTCACTTCCCGACACACACACACACAGAAAGAGAGAGAAGAAAAAGGAAGAAAGAGCAGCAAGATCTCAGAGAAAGTCACACCTACAAGATGGATTTCATTGGCCAAGCAGCTCAGCGCTGACCCAGGTGAGGAAGCTCTGTGGTGGGCTGGGAAGGGAGAAGACCGCAGCGAGGCGGAGGGAGAACAAACGAACAGTCAGGCCGCAGGCACAACCGGAACTAACCAGGCTTCACGCACCATGGCTCGAGGGGCAGGCGACAGAGTGGGAAGGGCAGGGGAACGGGCAGGGAGGGCTTCTGAAGACGGTGTGGATGCGGGCAGGTGTGGAGGCCGAACGGAAGTCCCTGGGCACAGGAAACCTCCCTCACTAGTAGGAACGCGAAGGAGGGGCTGTGGGATGGGGGACGGGCCAAGTCCCTGCTGCTCCCCTCCCAACACTGGGCCAAGGCCTGGAGCCAGGACCAGGGCACCCCTGATTCCGGCTACCGATGAGGGAGATGACTAATGGCACCGCTGGCCACAGGCCTGCTGGGTGCCATCTGATCCTCCGATCCACCCTCTAAGGTGAGCGTTCCCACTCTCTTCTTCCACAGGAGGACTGCGAGGCTCAGAGAGGTTGATTCACTTGTGTACAGCACACAGCTGGCAAGGGTAGGCACCCATGTCCATGGGGTGTTTCCCCTCCCTCAGACTGAGCAGCCCCTGCATTTCTGAAACAGGAAGTGTGGCCATCCGCTGAGAGACAGGCAGAGGGGCCTCAGGGGTGGGGGAGCTGAGCAGACGGCCCGCGCCGCACCCGACTGCTGGGGCTGGATAACAAGAGGTCCCTGCAGAGTATGTTGCTGTTTTGTCGCGAACCGAGCCCCACGGCCCTCGTTCTCAAACTTGTGCATGCATCAGTCACCTGCGTCCTTTTCAGAAAGCACGGTCCTCGGGGCCAGCTTCCAGTCCCCCGAGTCGGCGCAGGCCCAGGACCCTGGCTTCCGAGGAACCTCCATGGCGATTCCGAGGCAGGTGGTCCAGGAAGCACACTTTGGAAACACAGCGCTCTTGCTCCCCCTGTATACTTCCTGCTGGAGTATTCCCGTGGTAACAGAATGGCCGGGCTGCATGGGGAACGTTCCAGAAACTGCTTTGGTCAGCATGTCTTCTGCACTCCAGGGAGCAGGCGGCTGATGAGCCAGTGTGAGGATGCTAACTCTGGGGCGGCTCCAGCCCACATCATGACAAAGGGCCACCAGACACTGCAGCTGGATGGCATTAACCACGTGGGTGCCCAATCTCCCTCTGTGCCAAGACACTGCTCACCAAGCCACCCCCAAGAGTGATGGGCGCCCCCCGGGGGGGGGGTCCTCTCGCAAAGGACGCCTGCGAGTACCACCAGACTGAGCGTTCTGGGCTACGCAGGAGCGGCCCACCACCCTAGAGCTGATGAAGGAACTACCGCCTGGGTCCCTAGCACACCCCGCGCATCAGTGCCGGTCAGCCAGGCCTGTTCCCCCAGGCCTGCGCCCACATCCGGTGAGTCCTCAAATCTACAGATGCCCCTTCTTTGGAAGCCGAGGCGCTCACTGGGAGACTCTTGACCCACCTGCACTCCCCACGTCCTAAATGCCACGGACCACCCCCACCCCCAGCCCCAGCCCTCTGCTTTGCACAGAGAAGGTTCTCGGTAAGACGTGATGGTGGAGCGGTGTCTCCTGAGGAAGATGGTGCCACCACTGCCACCAAGACCTAGTGTCCCGCCCCCTCCCCAGGAAGTCCTTGGTACCTGAAAGTCCACAGGAATTGGGCCATAGGGCACACTGAGGTTTAAAGCCTGGACATCCTCCCGCTGCCTGATGTCCATCCAGGGGTTGTAGGCCACAGGAGGGAGGCCAGCAGGGACCTGGGGATCAGGAGCCAGGGTGATGTTCTCCAAGGGGTACAGCCTCTGGAACTCCTTGAGAGACAAGCACACAAAGCCAGCGGGTGTCACTCTTTCGGCAAAGGAACAAGGCTGGGACGCTGTCGGCGTTTACACTGCCTTCTCTCTCAGCCGGCAACGCTGACTTACTTGGTGGCTCCCTGACACTCCGCACCCCACCCCCCCACCCCCAGGTCTTTCCTCTGCCTCCAGGCCGGGCCGTAGGCCACTCTCACAAGATGCCAGTGGTACTGGCGCCATGCAACTTGTTTTCTACCAAGCGAGCAGCAACGCCTCCTGGCCCTCGTACAGACCAGTACCCTCCTAGCCCCAGACCGAACCCCCCTCCAACTAGAAAAGGGGTGCGGAGGTGTCAGCAGCTCCCCAAACCAGCCTCCAGTGCAGCACTTCACTGGGAGAGCTCACAGACTCAGCACACGTTTGTGCCCATTCCTGGGACTGCTTCAGGTGCAGGGAGGCCAAACACGTTCAGCAAAGGAAGAAGTCACAGGGATCAAGTCCGGGGGCAAACCAGGCACAGGCTTCCAGAGTCCTCTCCCAGCAAAGCCACCCAGGATGTGCTTAATGCCCCCAGCATCGAGGCGTGGGACACGTGCAAAAGGCTGCCACCGGGGAGGCTCACTAAAGCCTCAGCACCCAGGGTTGTTACTGGGCCTGGTCACACCCGAGTTCCGGGCTCCACGCAGGAAGGCAGGGCTTTGCACACCAGTTTCGGCACAGCGAGACACGTGTCAGGTCTGGGAATGCTGGGCACACAGACTGCTGAGATCCAGGTTCCCAGCCAAGGCCCAAGCTCCTAAACAGGACTTTCACAGGAGGACAGTGAGGCCCGCCAGGTTAACTCTTGCCTGCACGGGAAGCAGGAGAAGTGAGTGTCAGCCAAGGGGGCTGAGAGCTCCTGCTGGGAAGGCGAGATCCCCTGGACGATCAAAGCAAGACGCCAGTGACGTCAAAGAGCATGTCTTCTGCTCTGGACCCTCATCACAAGTGAGGGGCCGTCTTCAGTCAAAGGAATGGGCTGCTCAGGCCCGGTGTGAACACACATGGGGGAGACTAAAGAAACAAAAGTTGAAAACACAAGGGAGTCCACACTGTACACGATGCACAGGAGCTGAGGTCTCAATAAGCAGCGCAGGGCCCTGGGGGCAGGGGTCTGGTCAGACAGGCTCTGCGGAAAGGTGATTACTGAACGATTACGGAAAACGTCCCCTGCCACTGTGTCGCAAGGAGCATCCCTTACTGCAGGTTCTGGTGACTGGCTCTGATTCGCTTGGCTGTGACGATCGCACCAACCCACCCACCATTTGCTCACTGAGTCCAAGGAAAGGAACTAAAGCGCGCAATCGAGGGCAGACGAGAGACAGGGGTTTCCCCACACGATTCTTCTATGTCCTGTGTCTACCTGTTAGCCTTGACTCTGAATCCCATCCCCACCTCAGTGAGGCCAAGGCAGCCGCCAGGCATCGCTGGTGACCGAGGATGGCGGGATGTGGCCAACTTCGCTACACAAATCCCTCCTTCAACAAACCCGACGCAGCCGCCACGGCTACGCTGGATCAGACCTGAGCCAGCTCTTCACCTTCGGGTATCTGAAGGGGATGTGCGGCTTGTGGTATCCGACGGCCAGGAAGAAAGGACTGGCGGACGTTTTCATCTTTTCCAACAATCGCACGGCTTGCTCGGTGCTCTGTTTGTCAGGCAAGGTGCCCTCGGGTACCTCTGCCACGTCCACAGGGCAAAGCAGGTTGGCGTGGAGTTCTCCGTCTGGCCCCTTACATGTCTTCCAAAACAAAACATGTAAAGTCAGCTTTCTGAGCATAAGAAGCAGAACTCGTGAAGGCTACACCCAGAAGGGATTTCACGCTCATAGCAGCAGCCCACTCAGTATTAGTCACCGGGACAGGCACGCAGGAAGTAGAACTAAAACAGAGAAGCGCTTCTTCCTTGTCCAGGCAGGGGACAGAGATCCATCAGCACTCAGCTCCCTGCTCTTGTTGAGATAAATCATATTATGGCTAAAGATCCTCTGTCTCTAGATCATAATGAAAGAAACCCTAAATAAACCAATGATCAGCAAACACCAACAAAACAAACAACAACAACAAAAAAAACAACCTCTGTGTTCCAGTCATCAGGAAAAAGAAAGCCCATTAAAAATTGGGCAAAGGACTGCAATAGGTATTTCACCACGGAAAATGTACCAATGGCCAATAAACACTCATTAAAATCTCTTTCATCGCAATGGAAATGCAAACGAAAACCCAGTGAGGTATCTATCTACTCATATGCACTAGGATGGCTATAGTTTTCTAAAAGTGGAAAATCAGTGTTAGCAAGGATGTGCAGGAACTGGAATCCTCAGACATCGATGATGGGAGTGTAAAGGGTGCAGCTGCTTTCAAAAGCACTCTGGTAGTTCTTCAACACACAGTTATTATGAGACCCACAGTGCCACTCGTGGGTATACAAAAAAAAAAAAGAAAGAAAGAAAAGAAATGATAAACCCTAAGTTCACACAAACCCTCGACCTAGAAATTCTCCCCAAGAACTGATGAGAACTTAAGCCCACACAAAACGCTGTGCATGAATGTTTATCGCAGCTTCATTCATAGTACTCAGAAAGTGGCAACGAGGTTAAGGCCCTTCAACTGATGAATGGGTAAACATAATGTGTTCAACCACACAATGGAGTACCACTTGGCTATAAAAAGTAACGAAGCTGGGATCCATGCGACAGTACAGAAGAGCCTCAAAAACATTATGCCGAGCGAAAGAAGCCAGACAGCAAAGGCCGTATGCCGTACGTTTCCACGTGTAAGAAATGTCCGGAATGGGGAAGTCCAAAGACAATGGCAGGAGTTGCCACGGGCTGGGGGTTGAGTGGAAACGCGGAATGTATCTATCACAGGCACAAGCCTACTTTCTGGAGTGATGAAAACGGTCTCACGCTGGTTTTGGTGGTGGTTGCACAAGTCTGCAAATACACTAAACATCACTGAATTGTACGCTTCATGGGGTTGATTTTATGGTATGCAGATTATATTGCAACCAAATAGCAACAAAAGAAAAAAGTCGGTCTTCAGTGTCAAAGAAAGCTTAAGGCTTGTAGGGAACAGGGTCCCAGTCAACTGGATAAGGTGACCATCCACGGACTGTCCAGATCGTCAACCACACCATGCCCACCATGGAGCCTACGGCTTCATTTCCCAAAGTGGCCCAAGTCAGTTGGGCCATGATCTCAATCCCAGAAAGCCGCGATGGTAGCGGTGGTTGCTGGGCCATCTCACTGAAGAGCGCCCTTCCACGGGCTGCCTTGTTCCCCCGCCCCGGGGCAGCACGGCCCAGCCCTGGCTCCCCTCTACGTTCACACGATCTGCAGTACTCATGGGGGATGTGGTACAGTGAGACCCGCTGCTGTGAGAACAGATGTGGGGAGTCTGGGATGGGGGGCATTTGTAAGTGAGGTCACTAAAAAGTACAAGGAAGGTTCCAGGGAATGGATACGCTGAGATGGCGTCTTCTAATCTCATTCGGTTAGTACCCTAGCCACACGCCCAAGGCCAGAGCCCTTAGCTCTCACTGTGCTCTGAAATGAAATGCTGTCAAGAATTCTGAAGAGTCCTCTCCACCACCCCCCCAACCCGTCACCCCCCCCCCAACATAAGCCCATCCCCACAGGATTTCTCTACAAACCTCTGAGGAACATGCGATCTCTCAGTCCTACAGATGCTTTTCTCCATTTTGTACGTGTGCCTTTCAGTTTCATTGATTCAGTGGGAAGTGCCCTGAACCAAGATTCTGTTTCTCTGTACATTCCTTCCCTCCCCCGCATAATGCTCTGACATGTTACAGCCCCGAGCAAAGGTCTCAGCACCTGAAAGTATCCATTTCGGCCCGAGACAGACAAACAGAATTCCTTTCTCCCAATCTGGGCCGAGGCTCCTGGAGCCCAGACACCTCTTCCCCGTTCCGTGTCTCGGCACCCCCTACAGCCCTCAGCACAGAGCCTCCCCCAAGGATCAGCACCCAGGAGCCATTCGCTTGAGTGTTACACACCAGAGCGCAAGGTTCTAGAACGGGGCACACCCAGCCAGCTTCTAAAACGAAGCCACCGCTCCCAACGGACCTCATGCGAAAGATCCCAACCCTTGTCCCTGCCAAGTCATGATCACCAGCCACAAACCTCACTAGATGACCAGCCTGAAGGACACACGCTACATGCGGTCGTTCGCCTTCGATTGCTAGTCGGGGCAAAGGCGGTGGCTCTTCGGAACAGTTAGGACGCCTTTCATAGTACCCTTACCTTGGTATTTTCATACTGTTCAGAGGAGGGATGATAAGGTGGAACAGACCAGCTATATGGAGAATCATCGCTATGATTAGAAGATATTCCTTGGAGGGGGGGGGGGGAAAGAAAGGCGTTAAACACAGCAGGAAGGGTCCTTCCACGCCCTCCTCACCCAACATGAAAAACTGTGTCAGCAACTGGGGAAGTACCATCTCCCCTCTTAGGGCCTCCGTTTCTTTTTAAAGACTTATTTTTATTGTTTGTTTGTTTGTTTTTGACAGAGAGACAGACAGAGAGAAGGGGGTGGGCCCAGAGCAGTCTCCATAGTTGACAGAGAGAGAGACAGGCAGAGAGAGACAGAGAGAAGGGGGAGGGCCCAGAGCAGTCTCCATAGTTGACAGCATTAGTTTCCCATATACTTTCACTCCACAGGCAGGCGCAGGGCTGCGCAGGGCAGGAACTGGGTCGGGAGCCTCCCACATAGGCCCCGGCAAGAACTGAACTGGGGGCACGGCCCCAGCTCAGCATGTGGGTCCGCCGGAGCGGGATTTGATCCTCGGGCTCCGGGGCTGCAAAGTGAGCGGTCAACCCACTGAGTCCTCCCAGCTTCCTCCAGTTTCTTTCTCTATAAAATCAGGGGCTTAGGCCACATGAAAAGTCCCCACTTAAGCCAACTCTCTCGGTTCTTATCTGCATAACTGAGCATCCGACCCACCAGTCCCTAAAGCCATGGCGATTCGCGCGAGGCTCTGAGGAAGGAACCCAAAAGGGTGCGATCAGCCAGCGGGTCACAGCAACGCAGCCCTGCAGAGCCCTCACTGGGGCCTCCCGCCCGCCCCCGGAAGGAGGCAGCAGAGGTACGGGCACCAACTAGGGCCCGGTGGCCAAGCGGAGGCTCCGAGAAGGGCGGTGCCTTGCCCGAAGCCAACCAGATATTAGGTGAGTGAGTCGGGGTTCCAACCCATGCCTCAGAACTGCGGGTTCAGTGTCCATTCCTGAAGCAGAATCCCATCCCTAAGCTGAGCAGCTAGCAACCTACTGGGGAAGACACAGTAACAGCGTGTGAAACCAAGGAGGCACGGCCAGCGTCTAGAGAACAGAAGTGCTACGTTAGGTGGGCGAGTCCCCAGCACAGCGCTGAGGTGGCTCAGCTGAGCGTCCCCCGCGAGGGCTCCCAGGAGTCAGCAGGGAGAAGGGCTACCTGATGGGGATCAGCCAGGAGGAACAGAGAGAGCAGAGGCAGCAGAACCCCGGCACAAAGAGCAGCACCAGCACCATGACACAGCTGGGGGAAGGGCTCCTGGGCACAGGGAGCGCACGCGAAAGAGCAGAGGAGACCGACAGGCCTGGGTTCAAACCCCAGCCCTGCCCCTGAGCACCACTGCAACTCTGCGCCGGCTACTATTGATTTCCTTGGGCCTCAAATGCCTCCTCAGGAAATGAAGAGGAAGATCCTAACCCGCCTGGCTTGCTGTGGAGGAGAGGACGACTAAAGGAGCGGCCAGCGCAGCAACTGGCAGCTGCGTAGCCCTCAATCAGGGGCGGCTGCTGCCCTCCTTCTCAGGCCCTTCCCTGACAGGATCAGGTCTTGAGAACAAAGAGCCAGTGGAAAATGCATTTGCACTAGGGCTGCAGGCAAACCTTGCTCTCGGAACAGCACTCAGTGCTTAGAGCCTGACGCCGAAATGAAATGTAACCATCAGCAGCACCATTCAGGCCCTGCTTGCTTCCCCTTTCCCAACGCCAGTCCTACCCCTGCTGTATTTGCTCCTCCTCCCGCCAGCTGTACTCAGACTAGGGGTGTCACGACAGGAGTTCTGACTGCAGAGCGTCCTCCCGATGGTGGGATTTCAGCTGCACAACACGCTTCCCAACACACTCACTCACCCAGCCTTAGGTGACCCTCCACTTGCACAAGCCCGCTGGGTTCCAGAAGAAGGCTGCTGAGCCCGCTGCTGGAAGCAGTGAGCAAAGCACAGCGACTGAAAGCTTTCACGTCGCAGCCCCTAGATAAGCACCGCGGGCCACGCTGGGCTCGGGTTTGGGATGCCCTTCCAGGCTCCTCAACGACCTGCACCGGGGACACTCCCCGGGGAGGGAAATCAAGGCAGCTATGACCCCAGCTTCCCAGAGGAGGACTCTGAGACTCAAGAGGGTGAATGATTTGCCCAGGGTCAACTGCACAGCAACAAAGAGGCCGAGCTGGGACGGGAGCCCAGGGGCCCGGATTCCTGCTGCCACTGCCGTCAGCAGTTCACTCTGCCTGCAGAGGATCCTCCCAGCAGCGTGTATGCCGGCGAAGACCAGAACGCAACTGGGACGAAGGTGTACGGGGCATCTGCATGGGAGACCGCTGTGCTGTCCCTGAAAACGGCTTCTTACGAACTGTAACGCTATGAGAAAACGTTGCGTCTTAAAAAAAAAAATCACAATATAAAATTTTATGTCCAGAATACTCTGCAATCAGGAAAATTATGTGCCCAGAGCAAAGAGGACGCCAACGGACAGCCGTCCTCGGAGTGGCGCGTTGACAAGTGATTCGTGTGTGGTTTGGACGTTCCTTTTCTGCCCACTTTTTCCAAATAACCAGCACTTCTTCTGTAAGATGAAGGAAAAGTCTTACGAGTCTGTCTGTGCATCAACATTCTCATTTGGGCATTAAAGTCAGCCCGTTTCTCAGGCAGCGCTGAAGGTCAGGACCGGAGGGCCCTGGCCCCGTACAGGCCCTGCCACCAGCTTTCAGTCCGTCGGCTGAGCTAGTCCACACAGCGCGGGCCAGCAGCCCCTTCACGGGGCAACAAGACAGCAACAGCAGTGCTGGCCACAGGGCTCTCCTAACCCTTAATCCCTAACTTTCCTGACACGGACCCTGCCGTACAGAGCACGGGGCGCAGAGCTGGACTCACACCCAACACACTGCCACCTCCCCAGCCGGGTCACGTCCCTCTGCCCCGGGAGTCAGAGGACCGGAACAGCACTGGGACGAGTTTGCGAAAGGAGGAGAAACACCCGCCACCCTTTCTCAGGCAGGGTGAGCACGTGAAGCCAGGCTGAGAAGCGATACGTTGTAGAAGGCATCAGTGAAGGAGGAGGTGTCCGCCCAGCCCCCAGATGCCTCTGCAAAGACAGCCCCAAGCCCAGGAGGGGGTCCCCACGTTCCACTGGGCAGGAAACAGAAAAAGAACACAGACTTTGGACAGCAAGCAGTACCAGGGTGAAAGACTTTTCCCACTGACATGGTCACGTAGCCATTCTCCTTGAAGTACTGGGGGATGGTGGAGAAGTTGCCAGCATGTGCCCTCCAGTAGGAGTTGAAGTCGTACAGGCGGGTGGTGTCAGGTCTCCTCCCGGTGAGGAAGGACACGCGGCTCGGGGCACACACTGCTTGCTGTTAGGGAGCAGAAGCAGAGGGAACCGCCCTCAGAGAAAAACAGCCGGGGGGCTGAAACCGAACCCGGCAACCTGCCAAGTGCTCAGCAAACAGCTTGGCAGCTGAGTCATGCAATCTCAGAGCCAGCCAGTGCGGTCTGGGCCTCACCTCCTCACAGAAACAAGTCTCCCGGGAGAGGGGCCGGGAAGGACGCCTCCTCTCTCACCAGCCCATGATGGTGCCCTCCTCCGGCATGACAGTGTCTCAGGGGTGCACAGAGCAGGCAAGGGTCCTGGGCATGGCCCTCTGAGGCCATTCAGCAAGGAGCTTCACCGTGACAAGCTGCCTGGCACTCTCCCAAGGCCACTCTACAGGTCTGAGGGTGGCATTCTGTAGCGCCCCTTCCTTCTCAGCTCCAGGCAACCCTCCCTTAGGGAAGAGAGCTGCTCGGGGCCAGCCTGGGCACTGGAGAGCCAGGGCACGCCCTGCCCCCAAGGAAGAGGGGCACCCTTCAACGCACAAGCTTCCTTGTCACTGGACAAACCGGGTGATCTCAACCGCCATTATGCACGTTGATGCTATGACCGGTGCCATCTTACAAGAGCTGAGGGGACCCCCACCCCAACCTGCAGTGCACAAGACACCCCCATCGAGAGCTGGACGGCCCCAGACATACCTGGACAAAGGCATTCTGGAAGAGGAGACTGCGGGATGCCAGTTGGTCGATGTTTGGGGACCTGATGAGCTTGTCCCCGTAACAGCCCAGGGAGGGACGCAGGTCATCCACGATGATGAGAAGGACACTCAGAGCATCTGCACTGGAGGGGGGGCGGGGCTTCAGTGAGGTCACCTGCACTGACACTGAACCCGCACCCACGGCAGGTGCTAGACTACCTCAGGATGGCCCCCGCGCCTCGGCATCCCAGCCAGCCAAGCTAGGGAGGGTGGGAGTGGGTGCCCAGAGGCAGCCCCCAGTCCTGAATGGCAGGGTTAGGGTTTGGCCATGACCTCAAGCCTGGATGAAGGACGGACAAAAGAGGAGACCAAGGGAGAGAGGAGTAAAGACGGGGAGGGAAGGACAGAGGAAAGGAAGGAAGAATGAGGGTGAGAAGTTGGATAGAGGGAAGAAAGCGCTGTGAGTAGGAGGGAGGGAGGGAGGAAGAGGGAAACAGGGACGGAGGGGGCAGGAAAGGGTGTGGACAGGGAAGAAAGGAGAGGACCTGGGAGGCAGGGAGGGGCCCTGCGAATCTGGGAGAGGGCTCAGACTTCACCTTGGCTGTTGCTGGCTGGAGCGTCCGCCCCTACCGAGGTGCAGAGGGAGCCCAGCACCAGGCCTAGCCAGAGCGGACTCCGCCGCGGCGGCGGCATTTCTGCCTCCGTGCTGCAGCTGCGGGGGCGACGCTTCCTGGCCACAGCAGCCACCTCTGACACCGCCCGCGCCGCCTCCGCAGACTGCGTGCTTGGGAGGCTGGGAGCCCCGGCTGCCTTTGGGGCAAGACTGCGCCTGCGCGTCTTGGCCCCACTCGCCGCCCCGCCCCTCGCCGCCCCGCCCTCAGGGGCGTGGCCTGACGGCCAGCGACGCCCAGACACGTGATCCTTCTTGGAGAGCAACTGCAGGGCCGTTTTCCAGGTGTCTCCAGAGATTTGACATGCAACCGTTGTCTTTCACCCGCAGTTTCCTGCCTCTTCGCCCTTGATGGTCCTTTGCTTTTCCCCTGGATGCCCTCCCCTTCGTCCCTCATCGCTCTATAAAAGTCACTCTTCCTTGCAGACAGGCCCAAGTGCCATTCTCCTTCAATGAGGCCCTTTAGAATCCCACCTTCCGCCACCTAAAAGGACCCCGTTTCCTATCCATTTGTTCAACAAATACGAAGTAGCACAGAGACGTATGCCCAGCACTGATGGCGGCGGCTCTGGGATGGTCAGGCCCCGCCCTTGTGGAGTTGGCAGACAACGCGTGGCCACACAAATAGACTGGCAGTGGGCAGGCAAGGTCTGCAAGGTAGGAGTTGCTTGCTCTTTTCTATGGGGGTGGCTAAATAGAGTGACACTGAACAGAGGCTGTAGGAGGTGCGGGAGCCAGCCAAGAGGATGTCTGCAAGAAGGGTACCCCAGGCAGGGCGTTCCGCCATTGGGCACAGCAGGCTTGGCAGTGTTAGAGGAACACAGAGGCCGGGTATGGCAGGCAGCTAACAGGAGAGGTGGGAGCAGTGGAGGTCATAACACCCGCCTGGAGGATCACTCACTGTCGGCCTGGGGCTGAAGGTCGGAAGGACATCACAGTCCCCGTGGCCCCTCTGACTCACGCCTGCTCCCCAGTGAAACAACACGGTGCCAGGAGGATTGGACATGTCCTTTGCATGAATATTAGCATTGTTACTGGGGGCTTCCTAGGCCCCAGGCTGCATGATACTTTTCTCCTCACAGCAATGCTGAAAGCTAGATACTACCATCATTCCCATTTTACTCATCCAGAAATAAAGACTCAGAGAGGCTGACTCGCTTGACCAAGAACACACAGCCAGCAGATAGAGGAGCAAGGTGTCTCTGCATGAGACACACACCTCTGCAAGCAGGAGCCAGAGCACAGTCACGGCTTGCCACCTGCTGCCACCGCTGCTGCTGTGCCTACTTTGCTCTTCCCTGGGGCCCCAGCATGGGCCCACGCTCGGGCCTGGCTGCCATTGCCCTGGGACGGGCCTGCCCCTGCCTGCTGTCCCAAGGCCAGAGCACACTGAGCCCCTCGACTGAGTCAGCCCCAGCCAAAGGCCCACGCTCCGGGCTTCAGGTGGCCCCTCAGCTATCGATCACTCTCATCCTGACACTTCTCTTGAATAGGTGGCTGCTCTGGGTCTTGCCTCCCCACCCCCAATTATGCCCTTAATGTTTCAGAAGTGTTCCAGCCCAATGTCAACAAGGACTTGCGTGGATGTTTAGAAAATCATGCTTCCTCTCTCCTTGGCATCTATAATACTTGCTCACCGCAGTAGGTGCCGGCGAAGAGCTCGTGAACTAAGGACCTGATTTTTCACGTGTCCCTCTCTGGCGACCATTGAGACTAACAACTAATTCACTATACCCCTCGGTTGATCAGAGAGAAGAAGGCGTCCAAAGTCACACACAGCTTCTGCCCCGGAAAACGTCTGCAGTTCTTTTGTGCGTGGACTGCCGTCCTATCCAGGCCCAGGGGCAGGGTGGGGCGAATCCATGAGATAGAGAGAGCTCAGGCCTGTTCCTGCCTGCCCTCCTCCCCACAGAACGTCCACTTCCGGGGAGGAGGGACAGCAGCGGATCCTGATTTCAATCGCACTGGTGGGCTTTTCATTTGTCAAAAACAAGATTTTCTTCAGAGGAAGCCAATGATGAGAAGAACAATTCTCCCCACCCAACACCGATTCAAGCACCTCTGACATGTTGCTAACATGTTGGGGTCCACCAAGAAGGGGCAGCTGGAGAGCCTGCTCGGAAGAGCCAGGCGTCTAAGGACAGACGTGAGAGCCCTGACATGCCATCTCCTCTGTACCTTTCCGGGAGAGTTGAGGTTTGACGAAAGGTGAACCGCTGCTGTTCACTGACAGCTGTTGCAGACAGTCCCTAAGGTGACTCCGAAGGAGTCACGCCCTTCCATGATCCCCTCCCTTTGGGGGTGGGCAGACACTGTGCTTCTAAACAGCAGGCTATGCTGAAGCTGAGACAGGACGTCACACCTGGGACTGCATCTTGATGGAGACATGATTCCATCTTGCTAGGAAACACAAGGGAGAGTCTCCTGCTGGTCTTTGCAAAGCCATATCACCGCTTCCCATAGTGAGAGCCGCATGACCCGGGACAGCGGGTGGCCTTTAGGGCCCCAGGGCAGCCTCTGGCCCACAGCCGGCAAGGAGCCCAGAACGGGGTCCTAGAACCCCAAGGAGATGGGAATCGGCCAATAAGCGGGTCGAGCTTGACAGGGGCCTCGGAACTCCAGAAGGGCACGCAGCTTGGGCAACACTCCAGTGCAGCCTTGTGAGGCCCTGAGCGGAGGGTGTGGCTAAGCTGTGCTTGGCCTTCCCGCCCACAGGACTGTGAACTAGTAAGATGTGCACTAAGGAGCTGAAGTTGTGATAACTCGTTATGTGGCGAGCGAAAATGAACACAACAACACTACTCATTCCCAACACGAATAGACTTCTGACTCCGAGGTCACGTTTCTTCTGAGGGCGACCCTAGCCAAGTAGACGTAGATTCGGCTTCCTATGCTGATGAAAGCATTGACGGCGTGAAAGAGTCCATCAGGGCAGGTTTGAATTATTCCACAGAAACTATACCCACAAAGACCAAGCCACGAGCTTCCACTGGGGTATGTGATGGCTCCACAGTCATGCAGAGAAAAGATGGCCTCTCTGTCCCCAATCTAGCCATGGCCACAGTCCAAGAAAAGATGGAGGGGAAGGGGGATACCTTCAGGTTTCTGACAAAGCCCAAGAAGCCAGAGACTCAGCCGAGCTTGAACTTGAACTTGCAGGGCAGTCTGGTGGAGACAGGGCCGGGGGGGGCTTAAAAGGTTAAATACACTACCAGAGGCAGATGATGAGGCAGAGGTGAAAGTGAAAGCTGAAGACGGACCTTTTTGGACATATAACCCAAGTGAAGGAACACAAAGCAGCCTGATGGCTACAGACATTCTAGACTTGAAGGACTCCCACTATTGAAATATCAATGCTGATATATTTTCTCCAACCACTTAAACACCTCAACTGACCAGAAGGTGAAACCCCCTCCTATAGTGATTCCACTTCCGATTGAAGTCAATTAATCAGACATATGTGTTTATTGTGCCTAATTAATTGGGTTCATCAGAAACCATCGCTGAGGCAGAGTTCAGCTTGTAAGAGGACGTTTATGAGGGAGTGTCATTGGAAGAAAAATCCATGGAAAGGGTGCAAAGGGAGCAAGCCTGGGCAGAATGGGCAGATGAGCTGTGATACAGGCCTTGGCTAACCCCAAGAGGCAGTCCAGGGCTAGAAGAGCCCTTCAGAATTATCCCCAGGTAGGCTGAGATGGCCCAAGAGTTACATGTCACCTTGATAAGTCAGTACCATATTGTTTTCATGTTTGGTACTTTTCTCTGAAATTGTGAGACCAGACATTGGGGACCCTCTTCTACACAGCAGTAACCCATGTATTGATTTCACGATGATGGGGTAGAAATGTAGGCGTCGTCTTAGGAAAATGCGGCGCATATGGCTACCCTATGAGGGGTCTGATCTGGGGCGAGGTGGCTCTCTGAAGCTGAGGAAAGACCTGAAGGAGCAGACAGCCATGAAGGGTTGCCTTCTCAGCCACGGGGGCCAGACGGCCTTCTTTGAAAAACTAGGTGTCATATCCCTGTGTCTCCACCCCGTCTCCCTTTCACGTAATTATGAACAAACTAAAGTCTCATAACATGACAGCATGAACAAAATGGGAGATGCTCAAATCACTAGGTATTAGGGAAATTCAAATCAAGGCCACAGTGAAAGAGCACTTCACATTCACTAAGACGACTATTATTTTAAAAATTGGGGAAGCTGGGATGGCTCAGCGGGTTAAGCGCCCGCTTTGCAGCCCCGGAGACTGGGGATCGAGTCCTGGCCCCGGCCCGTGTAGACCCATACGCTAAACTGGGGTGTGCCTCCCACGCGGGAGGCCCCCAGCCCACCTAACGCCCTGCGCGTCCCCCGCCCACCTGTGAGGAACAAAACCATGTCGAAAACTGATGACGTACAACTATGGAGACTGCTCTGGCCCTCCTCCTTCTCCCTGTCTCTCTGTGTCTCTGTCAAAAACAACAGAGTAGATCTATAAAATAAAATAACCTGTGTTGCTGAGGATATGGAGAAATTGGAACCCTCGCCCATTGCAGCTGGAAATGAAAAGTGACTCAGCAGCCATGGAAACTAGTTTTGCAGCTCCAGTGAAACAGGGAATTTCCCTAGGCCTCAGCAGTTCTGCTCTTAGCTGGACACACAAAGTAATTGAAAACTGCTGTTTTCAAATGCATACGAGTATGTGTACGTGCACAATCACAGGCAAAAGTGGAGCTGGCCTAGATGTCCAATGACAGATGAGTGGATAAACAAATTGTGGTGCATACACAAACTGGAATAATATGCAGCCACAAAAAAGAAAGAATTACTGGCATTTGCTACAACATGGATGACTGTTGAAAGCATCATGCTAACTCAGAGAAGCCAGACACAAAAGGTCACCATGGTGTGATTCCATTTGTATATTCAGAATAGGTAAATCTATAGAGACAGAACACAAATTGTTGGTTGCTAGGGGTTGGGAGAGAGGGTGTGTGGAGCAACTGCTTAGTGTATATGGGGTTTCCTTTGAGGGTGATCAGTTTTGAAACTAGATAAGAAGTGGTGGTTGTACAACATTGTGAATGCCGTCAATAACATTGAAATATGCTTTGTGATTTTTTTTTCTCTCAATACAAACAAACAAACAAGAACAAAAAACAAACAAAAACCACGAGGGGACTTTCTATAGCTTCAAAATTCTGGAAGTTGCCACATCAAGACTGATGAAGCCTGCGTGCTACAATACCTGCAAAGGGAACTTTTGCTAAGGAGGGTAGCAGCTTAGCCTAAACCAGGCTTGTCATTCCTATGGACCATGGACCTCATGCTTCCCTGGATGGCCTTGAATGTGGCCCAATGCAAATTCATAGACATTCTTAAGACATTATGAGATTGTTACCGATTTTTTTTTCAGTTTGTCTCTCATTAGTGTTAGTGTACTTTATGTGTGGCCCAAGACAATTCTTCCAATGTGGCCCAGGGAAGCCAAAAGGTTGTATATCCCTGACCTAGACAGTCTCCGACTCAGACTTAGGAGGAATGACACAGATAGTACAAAATGGGACTCAAACCACAGAGATTACGTGAAGGTTTCTATACAGATGTTAACCTTCACCAGAAAGCCAAATTGCCAGTATTTAACACCCACACCATCCCCCGCAAAGTATTCTTCTCTAAACAAATCAAATAGATTGTCTTGGGAGGCCTAGAAAACCTGTAGTGGATACGAAATTTAAAAATAATAATAATAATAGCTACGGTATCTTATGACACTTTGTAGGATCCCCCAGAACTCTATCAGCACACTGGTTCTTCATCTTAGAAAAGGCCGGTGAATCAATAATTACCAAAATGTACACTGATCAGCCACTCAACCTAAATCTCATGTGTAATCACACAAAAACACAAGGTCAAACATGTCAGGATGGTATGCACGACGAGAGAGAAAAAAAACCCAAATATATATATATATATGTATATATATATATATATATATGTATATATATATATATATATATATATAGCAATCTGGAAAGTAAAACTAAGAGTACAGCTGAACAAAATAAAATTCAAGAAAAGATTTGAAAAATCAGATTGAGAGAAACTTGTAAACTTCAGACCAGAAACATAAGAACTCATACTTTGGAAATTTTCACTAGGCCAATAGGGGGAGAGGAATGTCCAGGCAGGTGAGAAGATCCAGGTGCACGTGTGGGACATATGGGAACGGATGGAGGTGACCTCTGCACGTTGATGATCCACAGGGAGAGGAGAACCTTCGGTGACTAACAGTGAAAAGTAACGGGGAGCCCCAGAGTCTCCTCAATAGCCTACAAAAGTGCCCTATATCAGGTAGTGGACAAAGGCCAAATCCAGAATTCCACAGCAGTGGCTGAACTTCAAAGATGGTTGAACGGTCAAGCAAGGAAGGTCTGCCATGCCAACATCAGCAGCCCCCTTGGGAAAACCTGCACCCCTGGCACAAGGAGCAGAAGCAGCAAACATCTGGGCAAAGGCCCTGGAGGATCTGGACTCCACAGATGTCTGTGAAACTAGAGAGCCTGCGGCAACTGCCCACCCCTGCTCAGCAAGAGCTAGTGCTCCCACCCCACCCCCAAGGGAGCAAAAGTTGACACACTTCTTTCCCCACAGGTTTCCTCCATGCCAGAAGCAAGTGTGACCAACAGTCCCGATCTGCTGCAGGAATATCAGTGCTACAACTGGGAGAGATCCAGGAAAACCAAGAACAGGTGGCAGCCTAGTGACAGGCCCCCAGACAGAGGAAGTCACTGCACAACAGAGGCCCACTAAGCAGGCCTGATAAGGGAGCAATGGGCCTACACCTCCCCCATGCCCAGGATCTGCAGGACAGGTCCTTATGGGGTGGCGCTATAGGGCCGGAAGCTGGAGGATCATGATGACAATCACCAGTGACAAGGAGGCCTGACCCGTAGAGTGGTGCAGGTGGTCAGTAGCACATTGACCTCACTTGGGGCACAATGGATGGGAAACTGACCAAGGTACAGCCTGAAACTGATATTCAAAAGAGCAAGAACACACAGCAGGAGGCTGAGGGCAGCCACCCCGATAAACAAGTCATGCTCCCTTGTCAGATTCTGAGCCTCAGCCAGTTTTCACATCTGGAACCGCGCACTATGGAGGTGGACGGGTCCCCCAAAGTAAACACACTGTACTACCATGGCAGGAAGACCCTGGAAGGATTGCCCAGGCCTTCCCACAGGGACCTCTGGCTATGCACACTGGGTGACTGAACCCAGTCAAAGGGGCAAGGGCATTGAGGTTGTTGGACACTGTCCAGGTTGACAGTGAGGTGGGGACCTCAATCCACTCTGTAGTGTGTCCGCTTCAGGAAGACCCCGTGTGCTGGAGTTTCTAATCACCGCACGACACTGGGTACAACGTATGCTGGGCCAGTCCCGAGGGTCTGTCCGCTGTCTTGCCCGGCATCCGGTATAGTCTAGAACGAGGTCCCAAGCTTAGTGAGGCTTCTTCTGAGCAATCGTTCAGAACATGGGATAATAATTAACGTTAAATGAAAACTTGTAAGACAAAACGGTAACACGGCATGAACTCAACTCAAGGCAATCAACAAAAATTGCATAGGAAAATAACAGAGGATACGCCCCGATGGTGAATGCTCTTACCTCCAGGTAAGGCCGCACGGGCGACCTGTCCTGATTCTTTGTGTACTTTCTGTCCACTCCAAAGTGGTCACAGTGAGCATGCAGATACTCAAGAGCCGGCTGAATACACCTTCTGTACCGGGCTCATTACTTTGCCCATTAGAGCCCCGTAACCATGGTTATGGGATGGGAACGCGTGTTCCAGATCCTTCACACCCAATTAGTAAACAAATCAGCTGG
>PVKE010017293.1:0-30948 GCA_004027555.1 Craseonycteris thonglongyai
ACGGTCTCCTGTTTTCATTTAATAACATCCCTGCACTGCTCTCAAAATATACTTCACAAGAAAAACAAGTGGGTGTTTGGATAAAGCTATGGGCCATACAGTTGATATGCCCCATGCAAACAATGTGTTGGCGTTTGGATTCCAAAGCAACATTTGAATTCCAAGGCAAAATTTGATTGATTTTTTGTTCAGATTCCAAGTTGTTTGAGTTTTGGGTGTTTGGATTCCAAGGTATCACTATATATATATATATATATATATATATATATATATATATATATATATATATATATATATATATATATATATATATCAAATAAAGCTAACCTTGCAGAGTAAAATAGTGGATATTTGTTATATAGAAATGGGTCATTTTAATTCAACATAACAATATTATTAGTATGAGAACAAGTTATATGGACAATGAAAGAAACAGGTAGCTCATCTGGGGACCCATGTATATTATAAAGATTTTATATACAGTAATGTTGGGAGCAAAATTAATAATAAAACTGATGTATGATAGAAGATTTACATAAAATGTGTTTACTATACAGAGAAAAATAAAATTGAATCTAATCTAAACAAAACACACACCTAAACAAAACATAAAAATAAAGCCTAAATGGATAAAAAAAAAATTGTATTAGAAAAAGAACACTATAAAGTAAATAAGATTACGGGGTGTTATCTTTCAAAAATAAAATTTTCTGAGACTAAATTTAGTTAAATTAAATGCACTTATTTTACATTGATACATTTTAACAAATGTATACATACCTGTGTGACTACCAACATAATCAAAATTGTTTTAAACATTCCTGTCTGACTAAAATTATTTACCTGTTCTTCAGCTCCTTCTAGTCAGAGCTTTTACACTCATGGCCCAAGTCAACCTTTGATATGCTTTCTGTCACTATATATTAGATTTGTATTTTTTAGAGTTTTATATAAATGGAAATATACAGTGTTTACTATTTAATGTCTGTCTTTGTTCACTCATTAAAATTGTTTTACAATTAATCCAGGTGATTTGAGTATCAGTATATTATTCATTTTTCTTGCTGAATTCTACCCTATTGTAAGACATAACAAAATTTGTTCATCCACTCACCAATTTGAATTTTTTACATTTATGTTAATTTAAAATAAATACTCTATGAACTTAAATGTCCAGGTCTCTTTGTGAACATAATCCTCTTTTATTTATCTTGCTTAAATACATAAGAATATAATTTCTGGATCATGTAAGTGTTGTTGTACTTTAAAACAAAGCATGTAACTATTTTCCAAAGATACTGTGCCTCCTTAACAATATATGGAATTGCCAGTATTTCATTTTAGCCATTCTAGTGGCATGATAGAAGTAGCATATTGTGGATTAAATACAATATTTCTTTTCCTGGACTAAGCTTCATTTGATCTTATATTGCTGGTTGATATTGTCTAATGTTGTAGAAATTATTCTTAAATATAGTTTAATAAGAATAGTATGGTGAGATTTTGATGATTTGTTGTTATATGTGTCTGCCTGATTATTTTTTTCCTATATTTTCTTTGGTTTTGGGTTCAGAAAAAATGCTAACCTCATAAAATGAGTTGGGATTTTTTTTCCTACTCTATTTCCTTAATAATTTAGTACAAAATTATTTTTTTAGTTTAATAACTGGTAGAATTCACCACTGAAATTGCCTTATTCTGATTTATTTTTTCTTATTTAACTTCAAATACAATTGCTTTAATACATATATGACAATTCATATAACCAATTTTCTCTTAAAGAATTAAACTTATATTTTTCAAAGTAATTCTCTATTAAATATGTTTATTAAATCATTATCATAAAGTTATTATTAATACTCCTTTATTAACATTGTATTATACTATCTTCTTTCTTTCCTTCTATTGGTGATTTTGTTTTCTCTCTTTTTTCTTAGTATAATGGTTAGAGTTTATAAATTTTATTGACATTTTAGAATAAGTATCTTTGAGCCATTCTCTTTATTATTTGTTTTCTTCTTAACAGATTTTTATTTTTATCATTGTAATGCTTTTAATTATACTTATTTTGGTTTTAGTTTCACTTTTCCCTCCCCTTGGCTGCTTAAGGCAGAAATGCTATAGATTGTTTGTGTTCTTTACTTTTTCTTAATAAAAGCATTTATAGCAATAAATTTTCCTCTGTTCACTGCTTTTGCTTCATTGCATAAAAATATTGTTCTGCCTTATTTGAGTTATACGTACTTCTAATGTGTTATGTTGCCAAGCCTAAAACTTCTTAATAACTCTCCCATTTGATGATTTTTTTTATATGTTCTATAAATATTAATTAGATTGAGTTGGTAGATATTGCTATTCAAGTCCACTTTTCCTGATTAATTTTAATCTAATTAAAATTTATTTAAAATGCTAAATAATTGCAAATGTAAATTAATCATATTTAATTACCCTGTTAATATTAATTAATTTAATTATAATGGCAATTATTGTGAAATATTGAGACTCCAAATATAATTTTTAATTTGTTTCTTTCTAGTTTTTGTTTGGTCAGCACATGTTCTACATGTTTGGCAGTAATCTATGATTGGTTTTATATATATTTGGACTAATTTATTTTTCATAAATTTATTATTTTATCAAAAAACATCTTTCTTTTTTGAAAATTAAATATTTATTATTAAATTTGTTGAAGTGACATTGATTACAATGCTATAATACACCTTTTACATATGACACTGTATGTTCACTACCCAGAGTCAGTTCTCCATCTGTCACCATATATTCGACTCTCCTTTACCATCTTTTACCTTTCCTCATCCCTCCTTATCCTCTGGTAACCACTAAACTGTTTCCTGTGCCTGTAAGTTTTTACTTCTTTGTATTTTTCATTTGCTGCTTTCAGTTTTATATCCCACATATGAGCAAAATCATATGGTTCTCTACTTACTATGTCTTATTTCTGTTAGCATAGTAATCTCAAAGTCCATCCATGTTTCACAAATGTCAATATTTTATCTTTTCTTATGCTGAGTAATATTTCACTGTATGTATGTACCACAACTTTATCCAATTGCAGAGACCTGTTTGACTAACCCGTTAGACCTGAGAGGGGTGGGTGGGAGATGAAAGAAAAACACAAAGACAAAAGCTGGGATCAGGAGGTTCACTGACCTCTGATGGCGGAGCAATGGTATGGTTTTATTTAGCCCACAGCTTATATACAGCAACTCAACTTCCTCATGACAATCTATATTAGCCTTTCTGAGATCTCCTCCCTGTCACACCTCCGTGCTAGTTGCCTGTGGCTTTCTGCACACTATCTCTTCAGGAATCAGTGGAGGTAAGAAACCCCCTCCCCCCGCCGCCCCCCTGGACAGTCTTGCAGGACATGGGGCCCTGCCTCTCACATCCGGCTCTCCACATCCAATCATCTGTCGAAGAACAATTTGTTTGTTTTCCTATCTTGGCCGCTGTTTTTTTAATGGTGCAATGAACATGGGGGTAGGCAAATCTTTACAAATAAATGTTTTCAGATTTTGAGGGTAGATACCCAGAAGAGGAATTACTGATTCATATGCTAATCTTTTGAGAATCTCCATATTGTATTCCATAGATCTGTAGCATTGTCACTAATAGTCACTAATAGTACATTGTCACTAATAGTGTACGAAGCTTCTTTTTTCTCTGCAATTTCTCCAACACTTTTTATTACTTATATTGTTGATAACAGCCATTCAAACAGGTGTGAGGTGGTATCTCATTGTGGTTTTGATTTGCATTTGCCTAATAGCTAGTGAAGTTGAGCATTTTTTCATATATCTGTTGGACATTCATATGTCTTCTTCAAAGAATCATCTGTTCAGGTCCTCTACCCATTTTTTATTGTATTGTGTGCTGTTATTTGTTGTTGAGTTGAATAAAGTTGTTTTTTTTTTATTATATATTTTGGATATTAGTCCAATTTCAGAAGTGATTTTTGCAGATGTCTTCTCACAGTTGATTGGTTGATTTTTGTTTTGTTGATGGTTTCTTTTGCTGTGCAGAAGCTCTTTAGTTTAATATAGTTCCATTCATTTATTTTTTTCTTTTACTTTCTTTGTCTTTGAGGTCAAATGCATAAAATCTTCTCAGGACCAAGTTCCACAAGTTTAGTGTCTATGTTTTTTACTATGCAACTTATTGTTTGGGGTCTTATACTTAGGTCCCTTATTCATTTTAAGTTAATTTTTGTATATGGTGACAGATAGCAGTCTAGTTTCTTTCTTTTGCCTGTGACTTTCTAGTTTTCCCAGTACCATTTTACAAAGAAGTTTTCTTTTCTCTGTTGTGTGCTTTCAGACATCTTTCTTTTTTATGGTAATTCTACTCTAAAATATTAAATTATCATTTTAAACCTTCTTTTGA
The DNA here is from genome assembly GCA_004027555.1 of Craseonycteris thonglongyai. NCBI lineage: Eukaryota > Metazoa > Chordata > Mammalia > Chiroptera > Craseonycteridae > Craseonycteris > Craseonycteris thonglongyai. The sequence goes on from PVKE010017293.1 coordinate 4,405, forward strand.
GACATTGTATGGTATATTTTCCTGTGATCTTTTACTTTGAGTATGTAGTAGTCAGAATAATAGTACTCAAAATATGTACATATTCTTATATCTTGTGAATATGATTCCTTACACTGTAATAGTACAGATTTGATAGATCAATTCAGAAAACGTGAAATTGGATGACTACCCTGTATTACACAGCTTAGTCCAACAATTACAAGACTCTTTAAAGGGACACAGAGAAATCAAATTTACAAAAAAGAGATTTGAAGATGGAACCATATACTGGAGTAATATACTTTATAGAAGGAAGAAGGGACAATGGCCAAGAAATGTAGGTAGACTCTAGAAGCTGGAGAAGACAAAGGTAAAGAAAGACTTTTTAAATAAAAATAAACTTTACATGCCAAAATCAAAAGAAATATATAATGGCATTACCTTTAAGTACTTTCATTCAATGGTTTGGTGTTATTAAAACTAAGTACTTTCATTCAATGATATTAACATGTTAAAAGCAGTTCCATGGGGATATGAAGTATAGCATAAGGAATATAGTCAATAATACTATAATAATTTTTTTACGATGTAAGCTGGGCTTATGATTTATAGGAATAATCACTTCATAAATTATATAACTGTCTAATCACTATGTTGTACACCTGAAACTATTGTAATCTTGTATGTAAACTATAATTGAAAATTTTTTAAATTAAAAAAGACAAAATATATGAGTTCTAAAGAATATATTTACATTTCTAAATCTAACATAGGAATAGCATCTGAAAATATAAAGAGCTCCAACAAATCAAAAAGAAAAGTTAAAACTATGAGTGAAACAGTCAACAAAAGTTGGAAAGTATAGATACAGGAAAAGAATGAAAAGGTTAGAGTATGATGGTTACATTTATGTGCCACTTGGCTGTCATGAGGTGTCCAGAATAAAGATATTTTTCTGAGTTTGTCTGTAAGGATGTTTCACAATGATATAGGCATTTGAATTGGTAGACTCAGTAAAGTAGATTGCTTTTGAGAGTGTGGGTGGGTATCATTCAAATTATTGAGGGCCTGAACAGAACAGTTGGATGAAAAAAGGAATTCATCTGTCTTGGCTTCCTGGCTGCCTGTGCGGGGACAGCTTATCTCACCTTCTCTAGCCCACAGACTAGGATTTATACCATTGGCTCCCCTGGTTATCAGGACTTCAGACATGAATGGATATACACCAGCTTTGCTGGGTTGCTTTATGTTATGCAGATGATATGGGCCTTCTCATGCTCCATAATCATGTGAGAAAGTTCTGCATAATAAATACATATCTCATAATTTGTTGATTCTGTTTTTTTGGACAGCCCTAATACAAAAAGCATAGGAAGAAGAAAGCATAATCAATGTTAGCACAGACCTTAAACTTAAAATAGCAAAAATTATTATACCTACTAAATTTGTAAAATTTATGAACTCAGTATCAACAACAGGTGGCAACGATTTGGACTATAGGGAAACTTATGCAATTTGGGAATGTATTTGTCATCACCATTCTGGATAGCTATCTGATATTAATTGGTCAAATTAAGTATGCCATGTCTGCATATGTATCCCAAGGAATTTCTGCTAATGGTTCAAAGTATATGAAATATGCATACAGTTTGGTTCTGCTGCGAGATGAGGAATTTTGAATGCAAATATGTTTGATTTACATCATGAAGTTCTAATCAATGATCAAATTAATGGACAAACGTGCACTTTGGAAAAGGATGAATTTCATAAGAATAACTGGGATATTAAAATATAGAACAGAATAACCTCAAAACTTATTTAAATTATACATACATACATACATATGTACATACATACATACATACATATAAACCACTAATATATATTTGAGAGTGACATATATCAAAATGAACATACGGTATACTAAATATATTACAATAATTGTCTTTGAAATATAATATAGAGGTTGAGAATATGAATCAAATGGTATTAAAATTATTTTTTTCTTTTCACATGCCCTCATAAATAAACAAGTGGCATATTTTTCACCAGTGGTGAAAAGGTTTAGGAAAGCTCTTAAAAGAAAACGTAGTAAACTATTACATATTTTCTGTTGTTGGCATTTTCCTTCTCAATGGAGTGTAGATAAAATGCCTCGAGTTTTATAGTGATTTTATTTATTTAAATTTTGTACATGAGAGAATGATAAAGACAATTACAGAGACATTTGATTTCTTGATGAAACTGAATTAAACAAGTGCCAACCTCCACAAATCTTGTTGCTTGGTAATGGTATCAGCCTTTCCTGAAACAACAAAGTAGGGAAGATTAAGACTTCTTATAAAATCTAGTCTGGGATCAGCACAGGAAATTATTGGAATTACTGAGTGCTGCTATTGCATTACATTAAAATGAAAATGCAGCAGTAGAATGATCATGAGTTTTGGAGACATAAACTGACTTCAAGTCTCATTCTTATCAATTGCCATCTGTGTAACCCCAAGAAAATTATGTAAACCACTTCTGCTTCAGTGTCTCCTTCCATAATATTAGAAAAGTATTACATACTTACATTGTTGAGATTTAATAGAGATAATGCATCTGAAATCTTTGACATTTATTCATTCGTTAAATTTTATTCTCTTTTCTTTGGAACAAATAGCTTTAGTTGTATCAAGGGAACTCTTCACAAAGACCAAGAATTTACTTCTGCACCTGGAAAGGGGCCTCAGGATAATTATCTCAGGTAGGATTTAGGCTGACAATGAGGCAATGACCCTTTTCAAATCATGCTGTAGTAGTTAAATCATCATATGTCATCACAGGTGGCATACTGGCAGGAGGGAGCTGTGATATTTCAAATGACAAAAGAGAGTCAAAAGCACTTTGAAAGGTTAACAAGAAGGTCTAAAATTCTTGGAATGCAATCAAATAGGATTATATATAAGATATTTTGTTTTGTATATTAAAGAGCAGCCATACAGGATTAAAAAGGAGGGATTTATTTGAAAAGCTTTGATACAAAGTGTCATCATTTGTATTGACCATAATACCAGTTGAAACCAGTAAAAGAATACATGTAAAGGTAGTGAGTTCAAGGTGGTTAATCAAAGCCACATGTACATTTCTCTTTGCAATGAGGATCTTATCAAATAATAATTAAGATAAATACTTAAAAACAAATGAGATAGGTGATGGCATATTTATGAATGAGAAATTTCTACCTTTAATGGATAAAGTAGATTCAGACAACCAAATACCAGTACCCATAGTTGTCAATTGCCCTGGAGGCAAGAACTTCTCTGGATGACCTACAGAATCACAAAAATGCTAGCACAAAGCATTGGAGTGAGAATGGTAGCTGTAACAGGGGTTTGGCTGAAATGATAAATATTGACTTAGTCTGCCAGTCCAATCTCTACACTCTTACCTCATTGCCACCATTTTGTCACTCCTTCCTCAAGTAACGTATAAGAGAATCATAACATTTTTAAACCGTGCATTATCAACTGAGGGCTAGCCTTTAAAAAATAACACCCTAAAAGTAATTATGACTGCTAATGTAAACCTTGGACTCCTAGAGAAAGGTACACCCATGATAAAATTCAGTTGCCCCAGTTTAAGATAATGTCTCTGCTTTTCACCTTAAAATACATTTTTCCAGCTCAAGCTTCACAGAATTTTTTAAAAAATTCAATAAGATTTCCACTCTGGAAATATCTTGAGAAAAAAATAATAAATAAATGAACATAATATTGTCAGAATTAATACAGGTACAATTAAGAAGGATCCTAAAATTAAAAAAATTAAATATACATCATTTCAAAAAGCTCTTTATTTCCTTACAGTTAAAAAATCCATTTGTGTTTTATTGTAAAATTGAAAATGTTTATATATATATATCAGAAACTATAATAATAAAAGAAAACTTGCGGGATGCTGGGATGGCTCAGTGGGTTAAGCGCTCACTTTGTAGCCCCAGGGTCCAAGGTCTGAATCCTGGCCCTGGCCTGTGGGGACGCATGTGCTGAATTGGGGTGTGGTCCCCCGTTAGATTCATACCAGGATGAGCTTCCCATGTTGGAAGCCCTTGATTTGTTCAGTGGCTCACGGGAGGTGGGGCGGGCAGGCCTCTCATGCAGGAGGCCCCTGGCACAGTCCCTGCCCTACACAGCTCCCAGCCCACCTGTGTGGAATAAAACTATGTCAAAAACTGATAACATACAACTATGGAGACTGCTCTGGGCCCTCTCCCTTTTCTCTGTCTCTGTCTGTCTCTGTCTCTTGGACAAAAATAATAAAATAAATCTTTGAAAAAAAAACACCAACATGAATCTAATACCTATATTAAAAAAATAAAAAAAATAAATATATATACCAATAGCAGAATTCCAATAATGTCTAGCTTATATCAGATTAATTCTCCTAGAAATAAAAGCTCAAAATTTAAACAAAATATTTAAAAACAAACAAACAACCAGCCACGTGAAGGCACTAGGGAATTGCCAAAAGCAGGAATAAACTGGAAGGCAAAAGATTCCTGATTCAGGGACGACTACGAATTGTATTTTGTGAATTATTTTCCAGAGGGTACTTCCCAGTCTATGTGGCTCTAAGTGACATGAATTTCTGTAGAAATTTGCTGCCTAACTCCTCTATGAACTGGAGAATTACAGTTTGGGCTTCCAGAAGATACAGAAAGTTAAAGAAGAAAATCTCAGAAAGAAAAAAAATGCAGAAGACTGAATGCCAAATTCTTTGTATAAACTTCACTGAATAACTTAGGTTGAGTTCTGAACTACACATACAACAAGAAGTTGCTCTAACTTCCTGATGCATACAAAACTAGACAAGCTGGGATTACTGAAAAATGGTTACAGAGTATAAGGGAGCAAAATTTCTGGGTTGATTCCAGCCAAGTTTACTATCCGGTAGAAAAAAAAAAATCAGCTCTCTTCACAGAAAAATAACAGAATCCAAAATATCTACACTTTATCATTCACAGTATCATGTATACAATGCAAAAATTATTAGACATAAATAGAAAAAAAAGCCTGTAACCTGTATTAAAAAGACAAGATAGTTAATTGTAACTGACAAAGAAATGACTCAGATGTTAGAATTAGTAGTAAAGAGTTGATGCTGCTACCACGAATATATTAAAAAACTTACATAAAATTTGTGTAAGAATAAATAAAAAATAGAATATTTATTCAAAGAATAAAAAAATGTATTTTAAAATAAAAGGAATTCTAGAATTAAAATTAATAAAAATACAAAATTAAAGTTTTCCTGGAAAATTTTAATAACAGATTAAAGTCAGAGGAAAGTATCAGTTAAATGGAACATAGACCAATAGAAATAAGCCAATCCAATCATTGAGAAATATATATCTTCTTAGATTAAAAGATGCTCAGTTAACTATGTGACTATATCTACTCATTTTACATATGTTCAAATGAAGTCAAAGAAGGAAGGAGAGAAAAAAATAATAGAAATAATATTTGAAGAAATATGCTTCAAAGCTTTTCAAATTGTTGAATACAGGGGAAGCCGGGGTGGCTCAGTGGGTTAAGCGCTCACTTTGCAGCGCTGGGGACCAGGGATCGAATCCCGGCCCTGGCCCGTGCGGAACCATATGCTGAACTGGGAGCTCCCCCAGTTCAGCTCTCTCTCTGATTCTGTATCTCTCTCTCTCTCTATCTATCTATCTCTGTCAAAAATAAATAAAAATATATTTAAAAAATTATTAAAAAAAAATGTTGAATACAAAGAAAAAAAGGAAAAATCTTGTACCATTAAAAACAAGAGAAGCTGAGTAATTAATTTCAACATAAATAGAAGCAAATAATAGAAATATTTGCTATAACAGAAAAAATTATGGAGAAAATGAAACAGTAATATAAAAATATAAAAATGAATTGTTTGAAATGACATATTAATAAAACATATTGAGACAAAGACAGAGACAAAGCAAAATTACCAATTCTAGAAATATGAATATTAATTATCCTATAATGAGATGTATAGAAAGTAATATCATAAATGACTCTATGACAAACTGATGATTTTCTTGAAAAGATATAACAACACACGACGTAAAAATTATATATCAATTTTTAAAATTACATTTTTAAAATCAGAAACATTAACACACAGAAAACTTGAGGCCCATAAAGCTTTAGTGTTGAGTTTTCTCATTCATGGAAGAGAAAAATATCACGTATCAAATTATCCTAAAAATAAAGGAGATAAGAAACTTAACACTATGTGAAGCTAAGAACACATTATATAAAAACCAGACTAGCACATTACAATAAACAAAATAATACATCATGACCATAGATTAAAAATTCCTGAAAAATAGCAAAGTCAAGCCAGAAACATACATACACAACATAAAATAACATTACTAAGTAGAGTTTGTTCCACATATGCAAGATAGTTTATTAATAACATTTTTAAATTTCTGAGAAATTTTACCAGTTGAATACAAAGGAGAAAATGTATAGGGTCTCCTCAAAATATGTAGAAAAATTATTGGCAATGTTCAACATTCATTTATGATTTAAAATTCTCAATAAATTATAAGTGAAAGGCAACTTTTGAATATGATAAAAAATCTACAAAATACTTATGACTAATATCATATTGAAAGGTAATTAAATACTTCCCCTAATATTTAAATAGGAGAAATATAAATTTATATTTAATCTTCTCTTATTAACTGACATTTGAGTTTTTCATTCTTTGGCAATACTACTGTGAATATATATCAATCATATTGCACTGTATAAGTTTTTATAGATAATATATTTTAGAAGAATATGTGTGGATTCTGGAGTATATACTTTTTCAGGATTATAAAAGAATCCAGCATTGATTTCTATGAAGACTCCTATCAGTAGAGGTCACAAAGATGCAATTTAAAATCAGTGCTAAGTGTTGAGATAATCAGTAAATATTTTTAAGTAATTCATGTTTCATTCAAAAGTGAACAAATTTGAGACCTTACCTCTCCTACTACATAAAAATATCAGTCAAGTGGATTACAAACAATGTGACTCCCAACTTTAACTTTTCTTTTCTTGTTTTGCATATTAATATTTTTATTATTTGACACTTTAGACAAGTTTTAGGTTCAAAGCCAAATTAAGAGGAAAGTTCAAGATTTCCCATATACTCCTAAAAAATCTCCCCCATTTTCAACATCTTCTACTAGAGTGGCACATTTGTTATAGTTAACCTATATTGACACATCACAGTCACTGAAAGTCTGTAGTTTACATTAGGGCTTACACTTAATGTTGTGCGTTTTATGGGTTTGGACAAACGTGTAATGATATGCATTCATACTTAAAATATACAGAGTATTTTCACTGCTTTGAAAGCCCTTTGTGCTCTGTTTATTGATTTCTCTCTCCCACCTCCTCTGGCGACTACTTATCTTTATTTTGTCTCCATAGTTTTCTAAAATGTCATATGGTTGGAATCATATAGTATATAGACTTCCAGATTGTCTTCTTTAACTTAGTAAGATGCATTTAAATTTTCAGTATGTCTTTTAATGACTTGATCTTCATTTATTTTAGCACTGAATAGTATTTCATTCTCTAGATGTACCACAGTTTATTTATCCATTCACCTATTGAAGGATGTCTTGATTGCTTCTGAGTTTTGGCAAGCATGAATGAAGCTGCTACAAACATCAATGTGCAGGGCTGTTCTTTTGTTTTTGTTTTGTTTTGTTTTGTTTTTTGGTGGGCATAAGTTCTCAAGTCCTTTGGGTAAATACCAAAAAGTACAATAGCTGAAATGCATGGTAAAAGCATGTTTAGTTTGGGGAGCAAGCACCAAACTGTCTTCCAAAGTGAGTACACCACTTTGCATTCCCACCAGCAATGAATGAATTTTCCCATTGTTCCACATCCTCATCAGCATTTGATATTATCAGTGTTTAAAGTTTAGCCATTCAAAAAGGTGTGACAACTTTACATTTTCAAATAGTATTTTAGGTAATGCTTCTTAAAGCTTGGGAGAGAAATGGGTTCATTAATAAGATACAAAAACACTAAATTGAAGACAATATTGATATGCACATCTAGTTTTAAATCACAAATACATAACATATTTGTTGAAATAAAACATAAAACTATTAAAAACAAGCTACAAAAAAAGAGAAATTAATTTAATTCACTAGATCAAAGAGCCACCACCAAGAATATCTAAAGATTATTTGCAAATAGAGATTTAAATAAAGCAGAGTTGTTGTTTTTTTAATCACCTAAAATTCACGAAACAGGAAGCTGGGATGGCTCAGCAGGTTAAGTGCTCTCTTTGAAGCCCCTGGGGACCAAGGATAAAATCCCTGCCCCGGCCCATGTGGACCCACATGCTGAACTGGGGTGTGCCAAAAAATAAAAATAAAATAAAATAAAATAAAATTCACAAATAATAGGAAGTTCAGAGCCAGCAGAGAGTTTTGCTGCATTCATCAGTCAAGCACCTCTGTCTTTTTGTGTATACTGCTGTACTCTCATTACCTTTTGTGTTTTTCTACACTGAATGATCAGTACTGGCTGGCTTACCACCCATGGAAAGTAGGATGCTGTAGAAAAAAATGCATAAGTAATTATCTGTCAAGGAAGTGATGTACTCGTAGAGGTTGCACAAATTATTTCTATTTCATATTGTCTGACAAGAACTTAACCACATGGCCATACTCTATTTAACAGTGCAAATACATCCCTTTTTAAATGTATATGATAATTTATTATTTAAAAATAGAAAGGAAGAGTAAATACTGGTTGAAAATTATGGTTGTTTATTATGGTGGTGGGTTTTCAGGTATTGTTATGCTATTTCTATCTAACATAGCTTTATCATCAGAGATGTGAGTTATATAATAAAAATAATTTTAATTAAATTTGTATTTGGCTTATAATAATGTACAAAAGCAATCATTATAAATTAACTCTGCAAGCCTAGGAAGACTATATTTATCAATTGTTCAGTTTAGAATTTTTTATATGCCCATTATATCAAGCTTACTGTTTTGAATTTTCATATGTATTTTTATAAATGTTTAGTATTTTTGATTTATGAATAATTAGGAGGCTCATGTTCTAAGATGATGTAAAATCTTTATCAAATTTTAAATTAATTTGTATCTAGTTCTGATTTATTAATATGAAAATTTTTATCAGGAACATATAAGTTTAAAATTATTGACAACTTGGATTTGTCATGGATTGAGAGTTTTTAATCCTAGCAATCCTCCTCATATTAAAGTCCCATATGACTAAAACTACTATGTCTACACGAGTTTTGTTTTGATTATTTTTGCTGAAAAAAATAATTATATTTTAGGAGAAAATTTTTATTACTTATTTTATCACTTCCATTTATTAAATTTTATGTGTTCTTCCTGTGAAAGTGTAGCTGAACTTTTTATATAAAATCTGAATACTTCTTTCTCTTAACTGATAAACTAAGTGCACTTTAATTTCTTATAAATAATGATTGGACATCATGCATTTTACTTGGGCCCATTGCTTACTGGTATATTTTTCTTTTGATGTCTTCTTTTGTTTATTTCCTTATAATAATTTCATTTATATTTTTATTATTTTAATGCTTACTCTAAATTTTTACCATATATTAATAACAAAGTTTAAGGTTAAGCAGTATTTAACTTTTCTTTATGTAATGTTTCAATCAAAGGATTTTCGTTGATTAATTTCTTTCTGAGTTGCATGCTCTTGTCAAATAGTAATTAAGTTTAATTTCTTTTAGTTTATAATTTAAATTTTTTTATCATTATTATTTCCCACAAAAATTGAGTTAGTTATGTCAACATTTATTAGTTAATTTGCTAAAATTTTCTTTTGAATCTTATACCTTTATTAGAAGTAAGTTTCCTTTTTTTGAAATATATATTTTAGAACTTTCTTTAGTGAATTAAAAGAATATATTACCATTTGTCATGAAATAAGTTTTATTTGATATAGAATCTTAAGTTGAAATTTTGCTCATAGCTTTGAGGATATTATTTTACTTTTATTTTACTTCCATTGTTGCTAATGAGAAATCAACTGTCAGTATACATGTTAATCTTTGGTGGATGATCTGTCTGTAAGGTTTTTAAAAATTTTCTCTGTCATTGGTGCTTTATAGTATTATCATAATGTGTCTTTTTGTGTCATGTGATCCTCTATTCTATTTGTTTTATATTATTTTTCTTGACTGTACAGATATATGTAATTTATTTTCAAAAATAATTTATACACTCCTAGAATACTAACTCTCCTCATTCTCAAGTACTCTTTCTGAAACTTTGACTATATTTATATACATATGTGATAAGTAGACTTCTAATCTGTAACACCCATCTCCTGGTATTGAAGCCTTATATAATAAATGTCCTTTAATTAAATAAGGGTTGATCCTAATAATTTCCTTCTAGCCAATAGAAGACAGCAAAAGTCATGGGATCTTACTTCTGTAATGAGTTATGAAGGATTGTGACGTTTATTTAATTAGCAGACTGTCTACTGTTTTCTCACTTGCACACTTTGAAGAAGCGAAATGCCTTATAGGAGAGGCTAAATGGCAAGGAACTATATGAGAAGCCTCTGACTAAAGATCAGTGAAAAAGTGAGGCCCTGAGTCTAACAACACACAGTCCAGGCAACAAACAAGTGAGCTTGAAAGAGGATCCAGTCTAGGAAAATCTTGAGACAGTTCTGATGGCAACCTGTGAAAGAAACTTATGACCCAATTAAACCTTGGCCAGACTTCTGACCCACAGAAGCTGTGAAGTAATAAATGAGCATTGATTTAAGATAGTAAACATAAAGTTAATTTATTACGTAGCAATAGTCAATTGATACAGTATAGATATTTTTATTTTATCTTTTGTATATCTAATAATTTTTAAATCATTTTTTTAAGTCTCTGCCTATTTGTACAAAATTGTGAAATGTTTTCAGATTTATCGTTCTGTTTAATAATTTTTTCTCTGTCAAGAACTCATTAGCGGCTGGAATGACTCAGTGGGAAAGGTTCTTGCCTCCCAAGTGGGAGGCTCCTGGTTCAGTTCCTGCCCCATGTAGCCCCACATCCACCTGCTTGGAATGAAGCCATACATGTCACAACTAATGATGTGCAACTATGGAGAATGCTCTGGGATCTCCCCCTCTTTCTCTCTCTCTCGTTCTCTCTCTCTCTCTTTCTCTCCCTCTCTCTCTCCCTCTCTCGCTCACCTTTTCTCAAACAATAAAAGTAAAAAAAAAAAAAGAAAAAGAAAAAGAAAAAAAGCTCATTAGGAAAACCATGCATATAGTGTGCAAATTTCAACAGGTAAAATTTTCAAAAAAAATTTTTCACTTGTTCTTTTTCTCTTCATTGACTAAATTTTGGTAGTATCCTTCTCTTACTAATACAAGGGCTGTCCAGAAACTATTCAGCCAAGTAACTTTTCTTATTATATTGACAATGGCTGGATTTTTTCCAGACAGCCCTTGCATTGTATTATATTACATTATATTAGTTATTATATATTATATTATATTATTTATTATAATTAGTTATATACATATATGTATATAATATGTATATAATACATATATAACCTTTCTTTTAGAAAAGTTTTAGATGCACAGAAAAATTGAGATGAGAGTACAGAGAATTCTCATTTGCTTATGTTCATTTCTCCCATTATTAACACTTTATATTAGTATGGTACACTTGTTACAATTCAGTCATACAGTTTCAGGTTCCTCAAGATGATGACAGTTTCTCAGTCTTTAATAATCCTTTTGATTACCTTAAATATTTGAGAACTAGTGGTCAAGTATTTGGTAGACAGTCTCTCAACTAGGATTTGCCTGATGTTTTTCTCATATTAGGCTAACATAATGTGTTTTTAGGAGAAAGACGACAGAAGTAAAACACCATTTTATTACATAACATCAAGAATAAATACCACTCACATGACATACCACTATGATGTTAACCTGGGTTATCTGGCTAGAGTATGTCTTTGGTTTTTCCACTACAAAGTTATTCTTTTTTTTTTGTTTCTTTTCTGCCTTTCCTTACTACCCTCTTGGGAAGGAAGTCACTATGCAGAACTCACAATTGGAGAGTAAAATTAAGTTGTACTTCTTTGATGACAGAGTACACAAATTATTTGAAATTTTTCTGTATAGAAGATTATTTGCATTTTTTCTATTGGTTTATGTATTCAATCATTAATTTGTATCAGTATTGACTCGTGCATATTTATTTTATACTTTAGATTTTAATCCAATAGTATATTAATTATTATACAGGTCAAATTGTTCCAGTTTTGAGCATTGGATGCTTTCAGCTGACTTGTAATTTCTTGGCATTTCCTCCTCATCGTAGGTATTTTTGTTTTTTTGTTTTTTTTCTTTTTGAGCATATTTCTCATTCTGGAACTGTAAGATACTCCAGGCTTATCTTGTGTATTTCCAGCCTCAATCCTATAACCAGTCAATTCTCTAAGAATTACTGATTTTTTCCAATAGTGGTGGCTGGTAAAACAAGGTTTGGAATAATACTCTTCATTTTAGATCTTTTTAATCATTAATTGTTATTGAAGGCCCATAATGATTCTTTCTTTCCTAGAAATCTTAATCCCATGGTGACCTCTCTAATCTCTTTTCTCCAGTCATAGGCACACTCTAGAATGCTCCTACACACACACACACACACACACACACACACACACACAGAGGACGCTCACATCCTTGTGTGAATTCCTTAATAAAACCTAAAGCCCTTAATTGTGAGTGAGACCTGGGACTTGCTTCTGACAGAATATGTCAAAAGTGATGAGGTGTCACTATTGTGATATTATTTCATAAGGTTTTGTCAGGCTAGCAGACTCTTATTAGAGACTTCTTGCTGGCTAGTTGAAATAAGAGTGTTTATGTTGGGAAAGTCCATGTGGTATGAAACTTCAGTAGCGTTAAGAGCAGGGGACAGTCTCTAGCCAACATCCAGCATGAAGCCATGGTGGCCCGCAGTCCTAGATTTATAAAGAAAAGCATTCTGCCAATAGCAAAGTTAATTTAGAAGTTTTTTTTTCCTAACTTGAACCTCCAGTTGAGAATATAAATCTGTAATACTCTGATTGCAGCACTCTAAGAACCTAAACAGAGGACCTACTTAAGTCCTGACCCAACTCCTGACCTGTAGAAGCTTTGAGAAAATGAGCATGCGCTGTCTTAAGCTTTAAAGATTTTTATAATATTGTTATTCAATGTACATAGCTAACACTCTTTCCATAAAAAATATTGTCAGTTCAACCAAGTTTATAGTTAATACATACTGAATGACATTTGTTGATATATGAAGCTTTCTTAAGCCAATATTTAATTCTGATCTATACATTTCTCTTCTGGAAAACAAAGTACATTTTCAAGCACAAAAATTTTATCTTCTATTCATTGGTAACTAACTATAGAAATGCTACATAGTTTTATATTGTTGTGAGAATTTGCGTGATTCTGCCATAAATCATTGTTCCATGTGTAATAGCAGATATATCTGGCTACTAAAAAAGTGAAATAGCTTGATAATAAAAGAAAACTGCTTTCTTTTTTTTTTTTTAAGATTTATTTTATTGTTTTTGACAGAGACAGCAAGAGACAGAGAGAGAAGGGAGAGGACCCAGAGCAGTCTCCATAGCTGTACATCGGCAGTTTTTCAACATGGTTTCATTCCACACAGGTGGGTGGGGGCTGTGTAGGGCAGGAACTGGGCTGGGTGCCTCCTGCATGGGAGGCACGCCTTCTCGAGCCAGGGGCAGAACCTGAGGGCAAGAACCAAACTGGGGGCCTCCAGCATGAGAAGCACACCCCAGTTCAGCATATGGGTCAGCACAGACCAGGGCTGGGATTCAATCCTCAGTCCCCAGGACTACAAGGCTAGCTCTTAACCAGCTGAACCATCCTTGCTTCCCCTGCTTTCTTTTTTTCTTTTTTTTTTTTTTGTTAAATGTATTGGGGTGACATTAATTGATATCAATTACATTGTTTCCAGGTGTACAATTCTACATTACATTGTCTATACCTCACACCTGTTAGAATGGCTTTAATCAACAAGACAAGGGATAACAAGTGCTGGAGAGACTGTGGACAAAAAGGAACCTTCATACACTGCTGGTGGGAGTATAAATTGGTACAACCACTGTGGAAGGCAGTGTGGAGATTCCTCAAAAAAAAAATAGGAATGGAATTGCCATATGACCCAGCAATCCCTCTTCTGGGTATCTACCCTCGCTTTCTTTTTAATTCTTAGTTTTATTGACTCCAAGAAGACTATACCTGCCTAAAAGGATTCCTCATAGTTAACTGAACTCAAATTTATAACCAGAGTCGTGCAGCCATTGTTCACAAAGGTGCCTCATGCATGTAGGAAAAAAACCAAAGACTGGCTGCCAAGCTTCCAGCACTTTGCTTTTGTTGTCTGAGCCAACCTTCATAAGAGAGCTGCTGGGATTGGAACTTAATCAACAGGACTGAGATTTCCTTATCCAATAGAAGCTGCATAACTATATCCTTATTTGTATCTTAATTGGCCAAAAAGAGCAGCTCCATTCCAATCAACTAGCACAGTATTTTTTGACCAGTCAAATTATGAGGTTTTGGAGTTCTCATGTGCATAATGCACATCAATCAGGGCCCGGGGGTAGAGATTTTACTCTTTATAAGCTGGCTTCACCGTCACCTAGTTGGAGCGCGGTTTCAGTTTCTGTTGAAGACTGTTTCCTGACTGGAGCTGCAACACTGGTTAGAGTTGAAACATTGTCTGAGCTGCAATACTGAGGCCTCCTTGGCCGGGTGTACAACCATGCTGTTCCACAGATATGCTGCTTCATGATTGAGCTGTTTCACAGCTGTGCTGTTCCACAGCCAAGCAGCATTGCAATTGAACTGTCACAACTGTGTGGTTACATAGCTGAGTTGTTTCACAATTGGACTGTTCTCACCGAAAAAAGTTTCTCCCCTTACTGCATCCCAAATTATGAACTCCTGCTGACATTGAATTGACACTGATAACCACCGGTGGACAGTATAAAAGTAAAATTCAAGATGTTACATTAGTAACTTGTAATGCAAAGTTGACAACTTTTTTATACAAATAGCTGTGGTAACAACTCAGAGACAAACCTCAATGATTTACACACTTGTATAATCCTCCACAATATGTTTGGGAGTAATATGTGAAATATAATGGGACATCACAGCTGTGTTTAAGTTATTGATTTGGCACAACTGGCTTTTTAAAAGGAATATAATATTAGGGGGCTTGGTCTAATCAGTAAATCCTTGTGATGGGCACAATGCTAAAATGACCCCAATCTGGCTGGCTGGGCAGCAAGGGGATGGAGAGAGATGTGGTGAGGGCCAGAGGCTATGGGAACCTGCAGAGACTAAGCCACGACGCTTCTCCTGACAAGCCTAATCTCATGGGAACTCAAATACACTAGGGATGCAGCACAGAATTCTCCCAAGAGCAACATCTGCCTGCTGGAAGGCTCATATCCTCTGGTGCTGGGGCAGCCGAGGTTCTGGCTCAATTAATCTTTGAAGCAGCTTCAGTCAATGATTAGGTGAAATTGGTGTGTGTGTGGGGGGGGGGTGCATGGGGTGGGGGGATAGAAGCAGGCTGAGGACCAGGTGTGCTGACCCAGGCTGTGGGCCAAGCGTCTACGGATGGGCTAGACTGGCTCAATAAGGTTTGGGAGAGCAGAGAGCACATATACCACCTGTGAGGCTCTCAGGAGCTGAGTGGCCCCTGATTGACAGCCGGAAAGAAAATGGGGACTTCAGCCTTACAAGCTACAAAGAGCAGAATTTAGCTGACAACCTGAATGATTGATCCAGCTACCTCAACTTGGGCAATGATTTGATTTCAGAATTAGTAGACAATAGACAACAACTCAGCAACCCAATGATGCTGTGACCAGACGTAACTGTTTTGGGTTTCTTCAGATAAATATTCAGATGTGGAATTGCTGGATACTTTGTCTCTTGATATAGTTTTTCTTTTAAAGTCTATTTTGTCTGATATAAGTATTGCTACCCTAACTTTTATTTTGTTTCTATTTTCATAAAATATCATTTTCCATCTTTTTAGTTTAGTCTTTCTCTTTAGGTCTGAAGTGAATCTCTTATAGAGAGCATATGTAAGGGTCTTATTTTCTTATTCATTCAGTCACCCTGTATCTTTTGATTGGAGCATTTAATTCATTTACCTTTAAAGTAATTATTGATAGGTATGTAGTTATTGCCATTTATTATTCATATTTTTGATCTTCTTAAAAGGTGTCTCTCTAAGAATCCTTGTAATACTGGTTTGGTGGTGATGAACTCCTTTAGCTTTTGTGTGTCTGGTAAGCTCTATAACTGTTCCTTCGATTCTAAATGATAGCTTTGTTGGGTAGAATATTCGTGATTGTAAGTCCTTGCTTTTCATCACTTGGACTACTTTGTGTCAATCCCTTCTAACCTGCAAAGTTTATGTTGAGAAATCATCTGATAGTCTTAATATATTTTTATTTATTTATTTTTATTTTTGACAGAGAGAGATAGAGATACAGAGACAGAGAACTGAACTGGGCGAGCTCCCAGTTCAGCATATGGTTCTGCACAGGCAGGGGCAGGGGCCGGGATTCGATCCCCGGTCCCCGGAGCTGCAAAGTGAGCACTTAACCCACTGAGCCATCCCGGCTTCCCCAGTGATAGTCTTATGGAAGCTTTCATATAGGTAAGTAACTACTTTTCTCTTGCAAACTTTAAGATACCCTCTTTGTCTTTAACCTTTGGCATTTTAAGTTTGATGTGCCTTGGTGTGGACCTCCTTGGATTCACCTTTTTGGGACACTCTGAACTTTCTGGGCTCACATGTTTTCTTTACTAGGTTAGGAAAGCTTTCCATTGTTATTTATTGGAATATTTTAATTCCTTGCTCTTCATTTTCTTTCTTGGCACCCCTATGATGCAAATGTTACCAGGTTTTATATTGTCCCAGAGACCCCTTAAACTATGCTCAATTTGGATTCTTTCTTCATTTTGCTAATCTGATTTGGTGTTTTCTGCTACCTTGTCTTCAGATTGTGGATTCGAGTCTTTGTTTTATCTAATCTACTCTTGATTCTTACTAATGTATTCTTCTTTCCAGTTGTTTTATTCTTCATTTCTGACTGGTTCTTTTTACATTTTATATCTCCATTTTTATGTTTTCTTTGTGTTGAAGTTCTCACTGAGATTACTCAGATCATTATAACCAGTATTTTGAACTCTGCATCTGGTAGATTGCTTATCTCAATTTTTTTGTTGTTCTTTTTCTGGAGCTTTGTTCTATACTTTCGTTTGGAGAATGTTTCTTTGTTTCCTCATTTTGGTGGTCTTCCTGGGTCTGCTTCTATATACTGGGTATATCTGCTATGTCTCCAGTCTTGGTAGATTGGCATTATGTAGTAGGTATCCTGTTGGACCTAGAGGCACAGTCTTACTGGTTACCTGAGCCAGGTGTACCATGTGTGTCCCTTGTGTGACTTGTGTGTGACTGCCTATTGTAGTCGAGCCTTGGTTGCCATTGTCATGTCAATGAGAGGGATTGACCCTCAGGCAGATAGGCTGTGAGTAGTGGGCTTAATTATAGTGGAGGAGCTGTTGGACTATCAGATGATTTCTCAACATAAACTTTGCAGGTTAGAAAGGATTGACACAAAGTAGTCCATGGTCTGGCCCTGTGGAGCAAGATTGGCTTTAGCAGGGCTCTGATGCCTGCTGAGTCATCCTTTTTGGTATGACATTTGTGGCGGTGGTTGGGTGGTGCTCTGGTATTATCTGAAGCTGGTTATTGAATGTTGATTGTTCTGGAGCCTTTTGGGAGGAGTTCTGTTGCAGGCAAGATTAACTGCTGCCTAACTCCTGACTGTAGCCACTTGGCATGAGCTACAAATTTATTTGCAGATTGTTGCCAATAATTCTGGGCTTGGGGGTGATTTTGAAAAGCAAAGCTACAAACTGAGGCCAGCTGACACTAGTTCCAGGCTTGGGTTTGCTTAGCACGAGGTATAGGGACCACCAAGGTCAGATGATGCTTATTTTGGGCTTGTGAACCTGTGAGAGATTTCTGAAAAGGCAAAAAAATGAGTAAAGATAGGCCATTTGTATGGAAAAACCACTGGAAGCAGTGTGGGTGGGTTTGCAAATTGGGTGGGATAATGTCTCAGGGAATCACCAAGGTAAGGTCAGTGTTTTTAAGCAGATTAATAGAGAATCAGCTATGGCATCTACCTGCAAATGCAGGTTGGGTTGAGGCAGGGTTCAGCAAAGAAGCAATGGCTTCTGTTAGCACTTCTGTCTGGGAGAAAGCTGTTCCTCTAGCCTTTAATTTGATGACAGATCATTCAGTCCCTCTCCACATGTTCCTGACACCTTTCAAGCTACTGCCCCAGTGCTGGAACTCAGAGCAAGTGAATCTATCATCCAGTAAGGCTATGGGTGGGCCCTTTAAGAGGAGTGCCTCATATTCCACCAGCCTTTTTTTCTAATTTAGCTACAATTTCCACTGGTTTTTATAGCTAGAAGTTATGAGAATTTCTCTTCCCAGCACTATAACCCTAGGTTTGGAGCCTGGTTTGGGGCTGGGACATCTTGCTCCTCAAGAGAGACTTTTACAGTCAAGCTATTCCTGCTGGTTTTTAATTGCCATATGTACAAGGTAACCAGACGTCCCGCTTTTGGTGGGACAGTCCTGATTTTTAACAATTTGTCCCGCGTCCCGCGGCATTTTTAAAAAGTCCCGATTTTTGGAAAGAATGCACGACAAGCTAGGAAACGGCAGGAGATAGACCAAATTTTTAATCAAGAACCCCCTCTCTTCCAGTCAATGGTGGCCCGCTTTACCAATGTTAAAATCTGGTCACCGTACATATGTAGTTGTGGAACCAGCTTGGTCAAAATCTCTACCCTTCCTACGAATTTTGAGGTGGCTTCTTCTGCATAACTTTAGTTATAAACTTCTGTTCAGCTAGACTTCAAGCAATTCTCGATGATAGTTGTTCTGTAGTTAAATTGTAATTTTGAGGTACTTATGGGAAGAGGCAATCACAGCATTTACTTATTCCACCATCTTTACTGGAAGCTCCATTATGACTTTTTAATCTTCACAACAGTTTATCTGGGTAGGAATTTTTGTGTTATATTGTGTCAAAAGAAAATATTTTGTAAGTATCTCATTAGTACACATTTTTGTAATGGAGACATTGAGAGTTTGTGCTACTGGCTACCTCTTTTCAAGAACGCTTATATACTAAACAGTTTCGGAAGATAGATATATGAGGGGCAGCCCCCCCTCCAAGGGAATATATTTACACAAAATTATGTATTTACTCTTACAAGTTTAAACTGCAGTCACCTTCAAAGGACTCTCATTTGATGCAATAATCTGTTGAAATGGTTTTTCCACTTCTCAAAATGGCTTTTGACCTCATCAATTTTGATGGCTTTTAGTGCTTCTGCTTGTTTGTTTGTTTTGTTTTGTTTTGTTTTACCTCTTTCATATTGGCAAAATATTTCTCTTTGAAGACTTTTTTTATCACTGGAGGAAACAAAACATGGTCAATTGTGGTAAGATCAGGTAAATAGAGGGGGTTGGACACAGGGGTCATGTGTTTTGGGTCAAAAACTGCTGAACATTTAGCGCAGTGTAGACAGGCATGTTGTCTGTCATGCTGCACATTGTTCATGTAAATCACCCATCATGAAATGGGCAAATGCACTGAAAGAGTCTCCAAAAAGATTAACTGAAGCCAAACATAGGCTCTCATAACACCAGCTGGTACTACAATGCAGATAGGTTCCTAGAACACTCACCCAGCAAGGGAAGCCCATACTGCAGAGGCCTAGCCTCCAGAAGATAATTCTGTCTTTTTGTTTTTGGGGTTTTTTTGGTGGGGGGTGTGGGGGGAATCTCCCCTCATAGTATCTCCTTTCAGAGTGGAAGATGAGGATTTTTGCTGTTTAATGTAACATATACAATGTCTTTTTCTGGGGAAATTTTGGAAACGTTTTCTTGAAACTAATTATAAGAGACCATGTCACCTTCCCTTTGGATTTTCCAGTTGTGAGGCAAAGGCACTGCAGTTGAAACTTTTGCCTGCACCACTTTGTCACTTTTCTGGGACTTGGGAGCAAAGGTTGCTAGTGTAGACATGAAACCTGTGATGCATAATGTGCTATGAGTAAAGCTTTCTTGTCTCTGACCCACCAGCCTCATGTTTTCTGCCAGCATCCATGAAATTGTGGAAGGATAAGTTAGCTAGCAAATAGGACAAACTTTAAGCCATTTATAATTCTTGACACAATTAAGCACCCACTTAACCCTGAAATTACACAAGGTAAGACACTCTGAGACAGAACATATCAAAAGCTTATAAAACAAAGGAAGTAATTTAGGCCACGAAAAAAAGCTAATTCGGGGTAGTGAGCACATAATGCAATACATAGACAATGTAATGTAAAATTGTACACCTGGAAACTATGTAATTATTACCAACCAATGTCACCCCAAAAAATTTAACAATTAAAAAAAGAGAAAGAGAAAAGGCTAATTTACACAGTGACTGAGATAGCATATTAAATAACAGTAGACAATCTGGTTGAGTAACTAAAACCAAAGAAGCTCAAAATAATAAAATATTGTAATTTAAATGAAAAATTTGCATGAGTGTATCAGTGAATCTGAGGACCTTTTCTGAATCTCACTATATTTTTAGACAAATTTTTTTTTGTTTGTTTTTTACAGTGTTTTATTAGTCCCTGAATGTAGGGGAAAATATTATAGTCCAAGAGAGTGAGAAAACTAGCTCAAGTTTGTGGATTGCTTTAAGCGCCTCCCACCAAAACCTGTCATTCAAATAAATGGAAGTTAGTCTCTTTTTACTTCATTGGAGAGAATTAATAAACACAAAATAAATAACTACATAAAACCAACTAGACAAGTTCTGTAAATAAGAATACATAAGGGGAAATGCACCTTAGATAATAGTATATTGACATGGCAAGTTGAAAAAATGATTCATTTATTCAACTGATAAACAATTAAGACTAAATATAGTTCAAAATGGAAGGCTTATACTGAAGTCCTAATTCCTGTAAAATTGCTGTTCTAAACTTTCTTTCATTGACTATGTGTATATACTGTATGTATATCTTACAAATTTCCATAGCAAGGTCTTAGTTATTTTTTTGCCCATTACTGATAATGTAATGTTTTGTGCTCTGCTACACTTTCTTCAAGTCTATATGACCTTTAAGCTCTATATAAACTTTCATAAAAATCTAGAATATTTTGAAAATTTCAGCCAGTGACTTGTTGAAGTTGGCTTGCATCAATGTAAAAGAGCTGATTGTGCAATCAAACCCTCTCAACATTATGTTCTGTGATCTCATGTTGGTAATTTAAATTGGTGATGGTGAGAGTATATATACCATGTACATTGGCACGTGTTACAAATATGAGCTTTTTTCCAAATAGAACCAATTGTTAACAATTCACCAGCATGCTATTGATTCTAGCCTATAACAATCTTTACTTTTAAATCAAGTATATATTTATTCTATGTGTAATTTTACTATACTACTTTCAGAGGTCCTCAAACTTTTTAAACAGGGGGCCAGTTCACTGTCCCTCAGACCGTTGGAGGGCCGGACTGCGGGCCAGGGACAAGTCGGCTGCTAAGCAGGACTGGCAGTGGCGGCAAAAACACCGGGCGGGCCAGATAAATGTTTTTGGCGGGCCACATGTGGCCTGTGAGACGTAGTTTGAGGACGGCTGGGTGCGTATATGTGAATGTTTATTAAATATACCATTTTACATATATCTATATAGATATATATCTATATATCCATATATCTATATGGATATATAGATATATGGATATATAGATATAAAACAATGAATGACAGTTTTTCTGAACCATTTAAAAGTTAGAAACACAAATTTCCTTTTTCTGTAAATTTTTTACGATGTTATATTCTAAAAAATATTATTGTATCACAGAAAAATAAAGCAGTTATCAAATTAAAGAAGTTATTATTAATGTAATACTATTATTAAAACTAAAATTGATATTTCAATTTCATCAGTCATGGTAATTATGTCTTTTGTAGTTTTTTGTTGTTGTTATATGAATATTAAATATAACACAGTTAATTTTTACTCTAATAACCTAGAAACATTCATTATTAGAGTATGATAATAATTCTAGTCATTATTTATTTTTATGATTTTTTTCTTAAAATATATAAATTTCTAAATATTTTATCTTTTATTCTTGCCCAATTCTTTTTCTTCTTTTTTTTCTTGGGATTAACAACATATATGATACAAAATTTTATTTCTACCTTCATTTATTAATATTCTGTTCACTTTTCTTAAACTTGAATTTTTTGTGATTACTTTTTCAGGTTCATAATTCTGTACTTCAGTAAAACTCATCCAGCAAATTTTTAATTTTATATCGTTACTTTTTACTTTCAGAATTATTATTTGAATTTTCTTTATAGTTTTTTTCTTAAGCTCTTCATCAGCTCGTTTGTTAAGATCATATTTCTTTAAGTCCTTGATAGTGTGTTTAAGAGTTGTATTAAAATAATTCTATGCTGGTAGATTCCAGGATGGCTCAGCAGGTTAAGTGTTGCTTTGTGGTCACGAGGTCTGGGGATCAAGTCCCTGTCCTGGGCCCTCAGCCCTTCCCATGAGGACCCTGGAGCATGCTTTCCATGCACGAGGCCCCAAGTTTGTGCCTTCCATGAGGGAGGCCCCCAGCCAGGCTTCTGCCCTGTGCAACCCCACATCCTCCTCTGTGGAACAAAACTATGTTGAAAACTGATGATGTGTAACTATGGAGACTGCTCTGGGCCCTTCCCCTTCTCTCTCTTTCTCTCTCTCTCTATCTCTATCTCTGTCTCTGTCAATCCATAAAAATAAATCTTTAAAAAATATTATTCTACGCTGATTCCAACATCCTATCATTTCAGGGTCAGTTTCTATGGACTTCTTATTTTCTTGCCATTGAGTTACATGTACTAACTTTATTGTCTGTCTAGTAAATTTTCATTCATACAGGACATTGTGCTTTACAGTCTATTATAACTAATTACCATATAAGGACACATCTAGTACACTACCTTTCAAGGTTATATTAGGAAATTCTAGAATCAAGACACTTGAATTTTTAAGTAAATTTTTTGAGAGTTAAATGCTGATAACCAATTTTGAAATATGAAAACACCAGTCAATAACATGTAGTAAATATATGTATTTTATATTACATGTATGTGTATTTTGTTCCCTACCTGCAATACTGAGATCACAGATGTTTGTCTTTTTGTGTAATCCAAAGAACAAAAGGCAATATTAGTTCTTTCAGATGGTTCTTAATGACAGTCAAATAAATGAAAAATTATGCCACTAAAGCAGAAAATGTTTAATGAATATTTGGTGGTAACAATGATAAAGATGATTTTCTGTTCAATTGCCTATTTTGATTTGGCCATGCTTTAAATATATTATTCAAATATTTAATTTTTTTGTTTTACAATCTTTGATTTCATTCTACTCTTATAATACAGAAAAGACAACCAACATTATTATGGCATTTTTCAAGTTACCATTTTACAAGCATATCCCTCACAAACACCCATCAAAATTTTTTATAGTATTCTAAGAATTCAGCACTAAGAATGGGGATAAGTTTGCACTTGAATTATCTAAGGGGTTACCTCAACTCTTTGCTTGTGTATGATTCACACAGGTTCATTTGGGGACTTTTCTCTTCACATTCTAATTTGCATCCAGGTAGCCCATCATTAATAATCAGGTAATATGCCATTGTGAAAATATAGACAGAGTAGAGTGAAGGTTCATGAAAACTTTGGAACCGATTTTTAGATAGGACTTTAGAAATGGCTATATTATAAAATTTTAAAAAATATTAAGTTTTAATGCTTTATATGTTATCTGTTAGTTGGATTAATTTGAACACATCAACTATCTTCTTTGAATGTATGCAATGATCCATTTTCTTTTATTCTCACAGGCTTAACCTGAGAACGACACATAAAGATATTTAAATTAGAAGATGTTATGAAAACTAAAAAATGAACAAAACTAAAAGAGCCTGTACTTATTGCCCAGAGGCTAAGAGGGCATATGCCTCAGAAGTATGCTTTCAAGGCTACCAGGAGTAGCCTCTTCTACATAAATATCAAATTTGTTAAATATGACTTTTCCAGAAAATAAAGTCATACTATTTTGCAGGAAAATTAGATATATACATTATATGGAACTAACCTAGGAAATAAGATTTAGTGACTTATGTTGACACTTAGGCATAAATGACAGTAGAAACTCTCCTGTGAGTTGCTTTTGTTAACGGGAAGGTAAAAACAAATAAGTCTGGTGGGCTGAAATGCATGTAGTTTGTCTCTATAGCTGGGTTTTTACTGACTCAAGGGCATTGGCTGATGGTCTGACCATATGATTAGGCAGAAGGGCAGTGGAAAATAAACCTATCAAAAAGATGCTCATATGGGGTACAGCCCTATGAACATTTAAGAATTGCATTAAATTATGGCTTTAAAGTAGGACATGCCCATGAAGAACCGCTTCCAGGCCTGGAAGATAGGTGGAAGTGGCAAGTGGATATTCTGTCATAAAATGCACATTGAGAGAATGTAACAATTCAGAGATGGGTAGAAATTAGGTATATGCTTGTGGCAACTTTTGAGATATAACATGCCAATAAGAGTTCACATGAGAGACAGAGACTGCAGGTAGCTATGGGGGAACAGGGTAAACATGGGGAAATGGGAAGGTCCCACACATGGCTAGGTGAAGTAATGGTTGTAACCCTAGGAGTCTAAAAATGAGTCTTAACAGAAATAGATACTGAGGATGAGGGTTTCCTTACCCATTGGTAGATGCTCTGAATACTATAAAAGTACAAGAACAGCACTTTTCTTCAGAACAAAGAACACCATTCCATCCTCAGTGATGGTTGGAGAGAATCCAAATGAGCAATTAAAAAACTGTTGTCTAAAACTGAGGAAGATGAAGGCATTAAGTGTTGGTTTATACACCTTCACTAGTGTAACATTCAACCTGAGAGTGAGGCCAAGAGAGAGTGACCAGTAGATAGATTCCTCCATTTGGGAGGGGGTTGGGAAAGCTAGAGACGAAGAGGTAGGGCAAGATGCTCGTATGGCTATAGTACTCATATATATATATATATATATATATATATATATATATATATATTATTTTTTTTTTTTTTTTTTTTTTTTTTCTTCCCCAGATCTCTTCAACTTTGGTTTTTATTCCTGACACAGTGGTCATAAAACCCAAGATATACCAGTGGGTATCAGGAGTGTGGATAATTCCTAAGCAAGAAACATAAATATAGTCATATATTTTTTAATTTTTGCATCAGAATTCCTAAGGGCCTGTTGGGGTGAGTTTGCACTCACCTCATCTGGCAAAATTGCAGTGTACAATAAATGCAGCCAAATTGTTGAGTGATGAATTTAATCCAATACAAAAATCTAAGTAACTCTACCTTACATGTAATTCTACTTTATATAAATGGGAGTAGACTGAACACATTAAAAAAAAAAATGCTAGTGTGTCTACAAAAGCACTACTACTATTACAGAAAAGGTTGTTAGTGTAGATCAGTAAATTCATGGAAATAATATCCAAACATGATTTAACAGTGAGCACAAAAGATAATATCAAACAATGAGGCTTAATATTTTATAAAATTATAGTCTCTATATCAAATTAGGACAAATAGTGGACTATAGTCAGAAATTTGTTTTAAAAATTAAACAGATACAGCAAAATTATAATGCATAAAGATAACTATTCAAATACAAAATAGTCAAAATCTTAAAACAACAAACAATAGAAAAGTAAGGTCTACAAGCTAAACCGAAGATTTGATAAGTTTTACTATCTTGACTAGGTTTTTTTTTGTTTTTTTGTTGTTTTCTTGTTTGTTTGTATGTAAATATACTATATAAGACTCAAATTTCCCTCCCCCCTCTTTCATAATGCTGGTGCCCACTCCCACTTCTCCTCCCACTCTCCTGTTGGGTGGTACACCGGATATATGGTGATGGAAGGGGAGCTGATTCTGGGTGGTGAGCACATAATGCGATGCATGGGTGATGTGATGTGGACTTGTACATCTGGAAACTATCTAATTGTTACCAATCAATGTCACCCCAATAAATTTAACAATAAAAAAGAAAAAAAAAAAGATTTGAATTTATCTTTGCATGTCTTAAAGTTATCTAAGATTTCTAAATAAAATGTAAGTAAATAGAAATGTACATAAATAGTTATGAATCTAGAAAATAAGCAAAATATTAGAAAGATATACCCAGTTTATTAAAAATTCACATGATGGGTTAAGTCAGATAAGTGGCCCAAATAATTTTGCATATTTAA
>PVKE010017294.1:0-30936 GCA_004027555.1 Craseonycteris thonglongyai
AAAAAAAAAAAAAAAAAAAAAAAAAAAAAAAAAAAAAAAATATCATTTTTGAAATCTAGAAGATTGGCAAAATTCAGAAAGTACAATAGCTCTGTAGTGGCTAGAGTTCAAGGAAACAAACACTCTCAGACACAGACTATGTGCTTTGAAAGCAATACTAGCGGACCTGTTTGCAGGGAATTTTGACCATACTTATCAAAATCACAAATACACATACCATTTAACTAGCAATTCTACATGCAGAACTATATCCTACAGATGTGGTAAAATTTTAAATACACATACATACACATACATATACACACATACATACCTAATACATATACATACATACATAAGATTTTTCACTGCAACCTTGTTTATAAAAGCAAAATATGGTAACCATCTAAATATCCATCAATAGAGTACTGCTTATATAAGTTGTCATGCAGAGACACAATAGTATAAGAAGTCCAATGTGCTATCCATTGTACCATGGAGCCACCTCATAATAGTACATTATACATAGTAAATAAAGAAAAAAGGTTTTATGTACAGATATATAATCTCCAAGATATGTTTTTAAAAGAAAAAAGAAAGACTATTGTACATACTTTGCAAACATTTAAGTAAAAATTGGGAGAGAGAAACATAGAAGATATATCTTAACCCTAGCCACTACTGCCTACATCAGACTACTTATTCTCCACTTCCTTTCTGTTAAAGCCACCTCACTTTTTATTATTGCATCCTCCCTGTGTAGAATGTCATTCTTATTTTTGCTTGTCAAAATTCAACCCATCTTTAGATAGATCCTCCTGTAAATTAATCTTTCTCTTTTTTTCTTTCAACATTACCATCTGAAACTGGGTTTTTTTTTTTCTAATACAAGGTGGTAAAATCTATTAAATCTACGTAATGCTGAGTGAAGATAGAAAGAACAGCAGTGTCTACCAAAAAAAGGTCTGTCAGACATTTTAATGTCCTATGTCATTTAACTGTATAACAACCATATAACTCAGGTATTATTCCAGTTACAAATACTGAAGCTAGCTTGAGGAGATTAGAGTATGTTCCCAATGTCACACTTGTAATAACTGGATGTGTGGACTCAGATCCCAAAGATTTCCTTTTCCACCATACAGCCTTGTACTTATGGGATTTCTGCCACCTCACGTTAGAGACCAGAATTCTGAGATCATCTAATTCAACACTCTTGATTTACAAAATGAGGAAAAGAAAGCTGGAGAGGTTAAGTGCTTTGAAAACTAGTTTGTTAGTGTCATTGGAGTTGGATGGAAAGTCTAAAAAACACATGTATGTAATTAGGTCTAGGGATACAAAGTCAACTGGTACTTTACACTTTTATAGTAAAATTTAGAATTAACAGGATAACTGATAGTCTTTAAAATTTTAAATGTTGTCACATACGCCAGGCTGGAAAGGTTCAGGAATGAAAAGCATAAACATCTGAGAATGAATATCCATCTGTGAAAATTAATGTCCATCCACAACATTTACAAGAATGCTTTAGTGTAATTAATTCTTTGCCAAGCATCTTTCTCGGCTAAAGACAAAGTGAGTTCTTGACATATGATACAAAATCCATGTGCTGGACAATAAAATCCTGAAGTCTCCAGAGCTTACTTGCCTCCTCCCTCTGGTATCTGGCTCCCATCCCACAGCCTCTACCACTCTGACTCAGGAAGTAGGCAATTTCCTGCCCTGGCTGAGCCGGATATTAAGCCCTCTTTGTTCCTTATCTCCGAGAAATAACACCTTTCTGTAATACTCCAAGTAGCTGACTGACTCATGGTCATACCACTATGGAAAGGACCCTCTGCTATCCTTTAACATTAGTGTTGACTGAGGCAGAGTGATTTGCTCACATTTTAATTGTAAAATGTTGTGGGGTGATATGTAGCATGCTGGATTATTATGGTTTGTATATTGTCTTATGTGAGGATAAAGGAGACTTTTTTTAAAGAATCTTTCTTTCTACACCTCCCTTGCCCCCTAATTCATGCACAAACAAACCAACAATTTTCTGTCAATTTTTATCTTTGAAAGCATCCTCTCTCAGAAGAGACATCTTAAATGGATTCTTTCATTTAGTACAGACTAAAGGGAAACCTCTAGGCTGTGTAACATGAGCAAATTGACTATTCTCCTTTGAGGCAATACATACAGAGATAACAACTGCTGACAACTTCTTGGTACATCCCAATGTATAAAGACACATGACATATCGATCTGTACACATAGACTGTGTTCTCTATTTGACTGATGGTTAGCAACACCATCTGCACATCCACAGCTTGTCCAGTTTCCATTTGGTGGAATGTTCTTTATACAATATTCCTATTCAACACTTCAAAGCCCTTTCAAAACATTTCACTTTTCATGTAATGCATGCTCTACATTCCAGCTTCTTCTGTTTGGAGCTCTGATACCAGGAAAAGCTAAAAACGGTTCATCATGATAACCAAGCACTGAAAATAAAATTTAGAAGTAAAAAAATTAGGGAGCACTATCTGCCTTCCTCCTTCACAACAGCATTAGGAAATAAAAATATTTTAAAGCTAAGAAATATTAAAGTTTATTTAGTCTCACAGCTTATTTTATAATTGTGGAGTCTGGGCAGGATTATTAACAACACTTTAAATAGTGGGATAGAAAGTTTCCAGGTAAAGGGAACTACATCTGCATCAACCCAGGGATGCTAATGGGGCCACCAGAAGACCCTAACTAGGTGGACCAATCAGGAAGAAACAGAACACAAAATTAAATAAGTAGGGTTGAACAATTTACACAGGACCTTGAAATTTCCACCTGCAATTTGTGGATCAATTTTCTGCTTTCCTGGATATTTAGACATTGAATCATGTAGTTTAAATTTGGAAAGGAACTCAGGACCTCAGCTTTTCTTTCCTTCATCACACTTAGTTGTAGCTTTTTTATTTAATTTAAACATCTTTGCCATATACTAGTTATCTTTATAGTATCTGGCACAGTTGGCATGCAGATAGTAAGTATTCAAAAACTATCCATTGAATGTATGAGGTCTTCTGAATTAACTTCTACAGAGAGATCACATCTTTTTTTATAGCTTCCTGAACAGTTGAGTCTCTAACTGTGGTCTCTATGAATATCTTCAGTGATGAAGCCTGGCCATCAGCAAAGTATCCCAGGTCCTTGCCAGACTGTCATTGCTAAGAAGAAGCCAACTTCTTTTGAAAGAAGGGAGATGGACTTTTGGTTCCTAGGATATTCTAGGTCAAAGGACATGAAAATATTGACTGCTCCTTATGTTTCTGGCAGGCACTGGGCTTTAGTTAAGATACAAGGGTAGGAAATACACTAGGGCCTTTTTGCACTTCTCAAAAAACCTTATGGAATCAGATATTATTATACCACATTGTCCATATAAAGCAACTGAGGCTAAGCTTTGAGTACTTTATTCAAAACAACATAGTAGTGAAATTGATTTAAAACCAGGTTTGGATTAGAAGCTCAGTTTCTTCCTGACTTGCTACACTGGCTCTATTAAAAAATATAAAATGGAAATGCTATCCTCAAATAAGTCTCTGTATAGCTAGAGAGACAGATTTGTAAACACCCATGATAATGTTTATCACGAGTATGTAATATGCACCAAGCACAAAGAAGAAAGTTATTAGTTCAGCCTGGAGTTTGTAAATGTCACCAAAGAGATGGCTTCTGACCTGGGTTAAGGTGATTGACAAGTGGAATCAACCTGACTCAGCAGAGTCCCCCAGGAGTTCAGCAGAGTCCCCCAGGAGTTCCAAGAATTCAGTACAGCCAGAAGACTTTCTCACTGGGGCGTATGTGGCAGCCAGGGTGGGGACACACCCAAGTTAATATGTAGTATCTTCAGTGCATTTTTTTAAGGTTTTGTTTGTTGATTCATAAGTACCTGCTGAAATCCCTCCACGTGTGAACACGTACACCCCACCACTACCACCACATACGTCCCATTGTCATATCTGGACAGACTGCCTCAGTGCCCTTTCCACTACACTCACTGCCTCTGAGCATTAATGAACAAGGCACTCTGTTTATGTGTTTATATGAATACAATGGAAGGAGTTTGAAATGCCAGACATGGTTAATTTAACTGACCTCAATTTACAGATACTTGTCTAGCTCTCAAATTTGGGATGGGGGTGAATAGAAACTATGTAGCAGTAGAAATTTCCTGAACTTCTCAAGTTCATAGGAGAAACTGGCAAATGTTCTCTGCAATTTGCTTTTAATGCAAATGGAACCAGTCTCTTATGGAAACAGATACCTTCCTGTATGTTTATTGCATGTTAGGAAAAAAAAAAAAGACTGGCTTTAAGGCAGCCACAAAGACCAACTCATTCTCTTGCTTAGAGGATACTCAACAGGGGGGAATTTAAAATTAAAATTCCAGCTTGTTCATTGCACAGAAAACTACCCAACAATAGCAGGCTAATAGCAAATGAAACTTGCTGGTATTATTATAGTATTCAAACAGAACAACATGGGTTGAGATGTTCAGTAAGTAGTTGATTTGTGCTTATTGCTTGGCTGTTGATAGATATTGTGAAAATGACTTTTTGAAGAAAGCATTTCTACTTCTGAATAATGCCCCTCATCATTCAATAGACTTTGAGGCATTGACTCTAAAATTAAAACAGTAAATTTTAAGTTTCTCCCCCCCAACACATGCATGCAGCAGCCAATGAAGCAGAGGGTGTGTATCCAGGACTAGACATAACACCCATTTTGTAGCTCATCAATGACACTGAGGCTGAGGGTGGCATGTGTCAGTGATTTTTGACACAATGCTACTACCAAGTTAAGAAAAATATTGAAAAATGATGGTGGAAAGTGATATAAACAGCGCATGAAAAGAAGTCTCATTTGAGTGAACCTGCTTTCCTTAGTCTTGAACTTGATATGACTCAAATTCCCAAAGCTTTGTGGTTTGTACAACTGGATAGTCTTAATGAGGTCATGGAAGATGATGTGAAAGTAACATTAAATCCTTGCAATGAGTCTTCAGAGAGCAAGTATTGCTGCTGCCGAAGAGAATGCAGAGGATTTTTTTGTGCAGAGCTTTAATCATGTTCAAAGGAGCAAACATACTTCTGAAAAATGTCTTGGAAATGGGAACCACAGCAGTGGAGTGTTGAAGAAGATGCTGAAAGCACTGACCTGTGACAAAGTGAATTAGGAAAAAAGGAAAAACCTTTAGAAAGACTCAGCTCTGTCTAGATTCACAGGAGGCAGAGGAGCCCTGGGGTCTGAGGATCAAGTCTTGGCCCTGGCCCTTGCAGACCCATATACTGAGCTGAGGTATGGCCCCAGTTTGGTTCTCACCAGGCAGAGATTCCCATGTGGGAGGCCCCTGGTCCCAGTTCCCACCTTGCACCGCACCCATCCACTTGTGTGGAATGAAACCATGTTGAAAATTGATGACGTACAACTGTGGAGACTGCTCTGGGCCCTCCACCTTCTCTCTGTCTCTCTCTGTCTCTGTCTTTTTCTCTGTCAAAAACAATAAAATAAATCTTTAAACAATATATTATCAGCATTTATGAACCAACTCATCATTTCAGTCAGGTTATATAAGGTTTACATTTAGCTTTTCTAGTAATAGAAGTACTCCACTGATACAACCTGACATTGTTTCATTTGCTACCTAGTTTTAAGTGGAAGAACACATACCAGATACCTGAATTCATAAAATGTTGCTCCTTAAAAATTAAAATTGTTCCATTTCTATCTGTATTTTCTTTTTTGTATTTTCTTAAATATCTTTGCTAACAATTTTTTTTGCATCTTCTCCAGAGCACATTCATTATTCAGCACATAAAAATGACACTCTTTCTCATTTCAGAAGTGACTGAATTTCAAATGAATATATATTGTGAAATTAGACTACGGTAGCTTTCTGTCAGTTCTGTCAGGAAAAAAAAAAAAAATCAATCCAAATTGGCACACGTGATTTTACCTCTGGCTCTACAGCATAGCAATGTTAGTTATCTTCATCATCAGAAAGTTCCAAGACCAAATTCTACCAAGTGAAACAGTATTCTTGCTAAGGAAATAAGACACCTAAGAGAAATAAAGTTGATCCTAAAATTTGGTTTCCCTCACCACAGAAATTCCAGATAGTGAGTTTCAATGCAAAGAACCTTCAC
The DNA here is from genome assembly GCA_004027555.1 of Craseonycteris thonglongyai. Classification (NCBI taxonomy): domain Eukaryota; kingdom Metazoa; phylum Chordata; class Mammalia; order Chiroptera; family Craseonycteridae; genus Craseonycteris; species Craseonycteris thonglongyai. Next base: position 6,174 of record PVKE010017294.1, read on the forward strand.
TGCCATCAAGAGCAGTGGGGTTCTCTTGGCTTCTTAAATTGCTGTCAACTAACATCTTTAAATTTGCAGAGATGGAAAAGTGTTTCCAGATTTATGGTCAACAGTCTCATATCTAATAGCAGCAATGCTACAGAAAGGTCTCACACAAGAAATCAGGTGTGTCAAAACGTAGTCTTCACTGGACTTTGCCACTCAGGACAGACAGCAACATTTTAATGTCTGATGCTTAGCTTCCCACATTTTTAAGTTTAGGAAACATTTGGGGATGTCAGAATGGCTCAGCGGGTTAAGTGCTTGCCTTGCAGCCCCAGGGTCCAAGTATTGAATCCTGGTCCCAGCCTTTGTGGACCCAAATGCTGAATTGGGGTATGGCCCCAGTTTGGTTCTTGCTTCCCAGGTGGGAGGCCCCTCGTTCAGCACCCAGCTCATGGGGGTGTGCCTACTATGTGGGAGGCCCTGGCTCACCTTCCACCCTGTGCAGCCCCCCTCCTACCTGTGTGGAATGAAACTATGTGAAAGCTGATGACATACAACTATGGAGACCTTGCTCTGGGTCCTCCTCCTTCTCTCTGTCCATCTCCCTGTCAAAAACAATAAAATAACTCTTTAAGTTTAGGGAATATTTACTCCTATTTCATTCACAGAAAAGTCCTACAAAGAAAAAAAAAATGACTCTACAGAATAAAAAAAAAAAATCAAGGGCCTGAACTGTAACAATAGGGACTTGGTTAGCAATACTTTCATAGTTCAGGGAGATAAAAGGAACCTAGAAGAATATCATCCACACATGACCTGCATATTGTCCAAGGGGGTATGAGGGCTTTTCCAAGTCCAGACAAGATATATCAATCAAGTAAATTGATTGGCTCCAGTACTAGTTCAGTGAGGAGCCACCAAATGCTCTAAGAAGGGTCAAGCTTTGCTTCTGAGAGCTATGTGAGGTCACACAGCAGACCACAGGCTTTGGAGTCAGACAGATCTGGGTTTGAATACTGGCTTTGCAAAAGTTACTTAATCTCTCTGAGCTTCACTTTTGCATCTGGAAAGTGGGGGTAATATTGACTACCTCAGTGGGCTGCTATGGGATTAGGTGGGCACCTGTGTGTGAATGCCTGGCATACAACAAGATGGAAAGAAAAAAAAAAAAGGCTACTGCAGGGGATCAGAGAAGTGACCAAAAGTTTAAAAAAAGGTTATGTAGACTAAAGGGAGAACAGTGTGCTGTCATTATAAGTGAGAGTACCTAACAGTTCCAGAAACCCAATTTAAATCTAAGCAAAATGACTATTAATAACCATATAAACCAAATTCAAGATTAGAATAAAAAGTAGATTCCACACTTGATCTTAGCCAAAAGGCTGAGAAGTGATAAAAGTAGATTCCAAATAATGTGAGATGATCTAAAAAACTACATGAGTACAGGATAATTGGATGTATTATCATCCATTCATGGAAAAATTTACAGACTAAAAAAGACAAAAAGAGTTAAAAGCACATAGCCTTCAAAATATTAGTTGCTACTGGTCACTAATATTAATAGTTTCAAAACATCCCTTAAGATTTCCTTCATTTGACTGAATAATAGTCCTCTGAAATCCAATGTTGTCCAAAACCATTTGTTCAATGGTTTTAAAATTAGATTATAATTTTGAGGTATACATAGGCCAAATCCACATTTTTATTCACAAGAAGACTAAAAACATACCCTATGGTCCAAAAATGCAGTTCATTTTAATCATCTGAGAAACATGCTATTTCTGTTTATCATAGCAAGTTGTGATAGCTTTGCCTACCTAGAGGAGGTTAATGGAACCTAAGAGTGGAACATACATAATCTGAATGAAACATGTTCATTATTATATTTTTTTAATATCTAGGAACAGTAAAAAAATGTTTTAAAGCTACCAAAGAAAAAAGTTTGGTATCATCTTCTGGGCTGGTGGAGAAACTCAAGAGAACAGAGAAGAAATGGAACAATCAGCCCTCCCCAACTCCTCACTGGTCTTGGTCTTCCCTTTTCTCAGGCAGAGCATAAAATAATTTCCAAAGAAATACGAGATTTTTCTTTATCAAAGAGGGGCAGAGGTTATAAAAAGGTTGAGAAACATCTTTAGAAACACATCAGCTGGAGAACTATTTAAATATCACTGGGGGCAACATATTCTCCCCAAGAGGCATGCTTCAGGAAGGAGATGAATTGAAGCCTTTAATCTCCTCTGTGGTAAATGGAGCCCCAAAACTCAGACTATAAACATTGTAATAGTGGCAGTGACTGTGTCAGACCTTTGCTGTTATCAGTCCTCTTAGGAGGAATAACTTTAAGTTAGAACAAGATCCCTGAATGAGGACTCACTTCTTTATACAACTGCTAATCCTACATTTATTTAGAAAGGAAAATGCAGAAATAAATATTACTCTCATTGCCAGTTTTATGTAAATTTAATGCAGGTCACTCTTTTTTTAATTAAATTTATTGGGGTGACATTGGTTAATAACATTGTATAACTTTCAAGTGTACAATCCTGTAATGCATCATCTGTACATTGCATTGTGTGCTCACCACCCCAAATTTAATCTTCCATCACCACATATTTGACCCCCTTAACCCTGCTAATCCTCCCACCACCACCCTGCCCCTCTGGTAACCACCATACTGTTATGAGTTTATTGCTTTCTCTTTTATATCCCACATTTGAGGGAAATCATATGGTTTTTGTCCTTTTTCATCTGACTTTGTTTTGCTTAAAATATACTCTCAAGGTCCATCCCTTGCATTGCAAATGGCAGTATTCCAACCTTTCTTATGGCTAATATTCCATTATACATGCATCACGTCTTCTTTATCCAATCATCCACTGAAGGACACTTTGTTCCATGTCTTAGCTATTGTGAATAATGCTGTAATGATCACAGAAGTACATATAGCTTTACAAGTAAAAATTTGGGGTAGATACCCAAAAGAGGGATTGCTGGGTCACAGAGTAGCTCTATTCTTAATTTCTTGAGGAACCTCCACACCCTTTTCTGTTGTGGCTGTACAAGCTGACATGTCCACCAGCAGTGTATGAGGGTTCCTTTCTCTCCACATTGTCCCCAAAAGTTATTTCTCGTCTTACTGACATTAGCCATTTTAACGAGGTGGTATCTCATTGTGGTTTTGATTTGCAGTTCCCTAACAGTTACACAAGTTGAGCATCTTTTCATTTATCTGTTGGCCATTTGTATGTCTTCTTGGGAGAAGTGTCTGTTCAGGTCCTCTGCCCATTTTCTGTTTCTTTTTTTTTGTTGTTGTTTGTGAGTTTTTTTACACACTTTGGATATTAGCCCCTTGTTGAAGGAAGTGTTAGTAAATAAATTCTAGCATTTTGTTGGGTTTTTGTTTTTACTGTACTTACCTTTGGGGTCAAGTTCACAAAAGCCTCTCTGAGATCAAGGTCCATAACTTAAGTACCTGTTTTCTTCTATATATTTTATTGTTTCGGGTCTTATATTTAAGTCTTTAATGCACTTTAAGTTAATGTTTGTTCAGGGTGTCAAACAGCTATTTCGTTTCTTTTTTTTTGCATGTGTTTGTCCAATTTTCTCGTGTTACCCTTTTAAAAATGACCTTCCACTTAAGGTCATGATCCTTGCACTGATATACCTATTTTATCTATAAGAGCAAAGTATTTTTGCTTATACTACAAGTCTAACTGCCTTCTGCTATTTTGCTACCTTTCATTAACTTTTTATTTTATTTTTTTTGCTTTACTGAGATACTGTGCAGTATGTTTTTAACTCCATTTTTTTAAATGTAGTTCTTCATTAAAGTTAAAATTTTTAATTAATATTTTACAGAATAGAAAAATCACTTCTGTTTGGGCAATAACTAGTTCAAGATGATTTGCACATCTCTGAACAACTACAGAAATGGCAAGCTCTGATATCTTATCTGCTGGCAAATTCCTGAATATTTCAGGAAAGTTTGTGTTATTAATGACAGTTCATGATTATAAGCACAAATTTATATTGTCAAAGTTATCAGCTGATAGTTGAGCTTCATTAATAGAATTATTTCAGTGTTTACATTAGTAAGGGGGACAACTAAATTGTGTCAGTACTAGGCTGTGGGTGATTGTTAAATGGGTTGTGACAAAGATTCAGGGTCTGGCTGATAATGTAGTTAGAATAAGGATGGGCTCAAGGCCAAGCAGATGCTAAGGGCTCAGAATCTCAAACAACAGTGGAGGTCATTTGTAAGAGTGTGTAAGAGAAAGGCCGTCACAGTTCAGTAAACATGCTGCATTTCGCTGGGTGAAGGATACTTTCACACATGTACTGTCACTGATAAAGCCTCTGTGCTTAAGTGTAACACAGGGACAGAATGAACTGCAGCACAGAGCTACTGTGAAGATCAGACACTGGACAAGACACTTGAGCTCATTTTGAGATGGGCTGAAATAAAATTATAAACAGTCATGGAAAATAGATAGCTTTGGGTCATCTGTAGCAGCTGGGCTAATTCTTCTCTCAAACTCCAAACTTTTTTTTGCCGTATTCAGATGTTTTATCCCAGTAGACAGTTTGAGATTAGGCAACAACTGCTTAAGGTGGACATGACTCCAGAGATGCTTCATTGGCAGTGGGCCCCTGACATCAAACTCAGAAGACCTCTTTGAAAGCCAACTGTCTAACTGTGGGTAACTGTGCATTTGTGAGATGGATCACTGGGTAATTTTATCACCTCATTACCCTAAAAGCCAAGACAGGTTCACTGAACCAGTTTTCTAGTGGATGAAAAAAGGACATAGACATAAATTATTGGATGACATTGGTGACTGGCTACAAACCAAGGAAGAAATTCTTACTTGGTCCTATATCACTAGCAACAACTTTTAAATGGAGGATTAATCTCAAAGGACCCACTATTGTTATCTTGGTGAAGAAAATAAGAGTAGTATCTCCTAAGGCTTTAGTCCAGTTTAAATTATTTGCTTCAGAATACTGTGTTCAGAAATTCACTTCTGAGCTTAATTATAATTTCTAAATTTTCTCTGGAGCCTAATGAATCATTTCTGACATTTGAGTCTCCACATAATGTAACTTAAAAGGAACCCAACAATTTGGAGATGTGAGAAACAAATATTCTATACATTGATTTGCTCTCAATCAATATGAACTAAGTAAAGTTCAGTCTTTTCAGGATTTTGATGTCAACTTCTATATCACTGATATGACTAAGAATAATATGCCATTTCTCAATCCTTATGAAGCCTTAATTTCAGTAAGTTCTACTTAACATGTGACTATCTACTACATCCAAAACACTGATGTAAATAAGGAATGATCTTGTCCAAGAGGCAGTAATCACATACAAATGTAAGTTAACCTCAAAAGGAAGTGTATCTTGTCACCTGGGGTAGTTTCTTACTAACAGGTACATACATAATTCTGCAAGTGTGGAGGAGAGGGAAATTTTGATTTTAATATGCTTTATTTTTTCTGTAAAGAGACCATAGCTTTTTCATCAGACTAAAAATTGTCAAGATCACTGTTTCGCAGTTTGAGTTATAGACTCTATTCCTACATAGCATCAGATGTCTATTATTTCTAAGAAAGGGAGCTGACAGTTTATTATAACTAGAGTTTAGGGGAAAGAATACCTGCTAGGATCCAAAGTAATTTTTAGTGATTTTAGTTAGAAAAACTGTTTTCCTTGGAGTAACTGGCCATAAATCTGCCATTCAGATGGCTCTGGCTTATTATTTGGGAAAGGGAGAAGAAGGAAAGGGAAAAAAATCTCAGAAAAAATAAAAGAAAAACAATCTTAAAATATTAAAAGGCAATTAGAAATGTGCAAAAGATCACCAAGATATAATTCTTAAACAATTGAAATAAATGGAACAAACTTAAAACAGTAGTTTTAAAATTATTTTTTGCCAAAGCCAAATCTCCTAAGACACTAATTGGTGTATTTTAGGCTAAAAGATAATAGATACTTTGAAAGATAGATATTAATCGATATAAATAAATGATAGATAAATGATAGATGAAATATGGATACCAGATCACCTAAAATTTAAAGCCACAGTGCACCATAGCAATTTTTGAATAGAAGAGGACAACTTAAGTTTTAAAATATTATGAACAATCTGAAACAGAAGGAGAAAATATAACATAAAAGTCATCAAAGCAATTAATGGGAATCAAGTATAAAGGGGAGTTAATGAAGAAAATGTTGCTTACCTATTTTCTTTTTCTTTTTTTTAAGATTTATTTTTATTGGTTTTTGACAGAGAGAGACAGAGAGAAGGGGGAGGGCCCAGAGCAGTCTCCATAGCATTAGTTTTCCACATAGTTTCACTCCACAGGTGGACACAGGGCTGCGCAGGGCAGGAACTGGGCCGGGAGCCTCCCGCATAGGCCCCGACAAGAACTGAACTGGGGGCACTGGACCCAGCATATGGGTCCGCATGGGCCGGGCCCGGGATTCAATCCTTGGGCTCCAGGGCTGCAAAGCGAGTGCTTAACTCACTGAGCCATCCCAGCTTCCCCTGCCTACCTATTTTCAAGCAAGCCAGAATCCACTATTTGAAATATTCAGCATATCATCTGGGGCTCCCAGCATTGGAAAGGAGAGGCAATCTTGATGACTATTATAATCCTAGAGTAGACGCTTGATAAATGTATGTTAAATGAATGGAATCTGAAGATCCCAGAAACTTGGCATTGTTGGGCTGGTAGGTATTAGCCCCCCTGCTATCATAAAATCTGTAGCACTTTCAAGTGTTAATGTCTGGGTTCTGCAATGAATACACAGACACAGGGAAGAGAGCTCTTAGCAATATTAAAAATGTGGGACTCATTTTTCAGAGCTGAGTCATGAGAAGGCAGTGACCTGGTGAGCAAAAAAGAGAGGGGGGACTTTGTAAATGAAGTATATACATCACATCTATTGGGAACACCTAAACTAGCTTATATGTACAAGTATCTGATTGGTAAAAGGGGTAGTATAATAGTTTATTCATTCTTATAAAGAACTATAGTAGTTCCTATCATATATAAGCCAGTCAAGACTTTCATGATTTAATAAATGACTAAACATCAATTTTTCTTACATATACAAGGGCTGTCCAGAAAGTATCCAGTCATGTGCTATAAAAAATAGAGGCATTTATGACTAGACTTTTTGTGGACAGCCCTTGTATATGCACACTGGATAAGGTGTGGTGTGCATAAATCAGAATCCAATACAAAATTCCACTCATAAATGATAGATTTTCAACAGTCTGACCCTACCCTTCAGTTAATAAAAGCACTTTTGTGTTTGAAATATACCTATTCATGTCATGCAACTCATTTTATCTTGTTTCCATATGGACAGGACTGGCAATGGGGAAAACAATGACAAATCTGTCTCCACTGAAAGTGTTCTATCAACCCTCCCTCCTCCCAATCCATCTCCTATTCCCCTGCCCCCCAACCAAATGGCTCCAAGATAAGGAGCAGCACCAGGAGGCCACTGGTGGTGGCTTTTGTTGGCTGCATCTTCTCACTTGGGCACATGTGTGTCTAGCTAGCAGTAGAAACAAAGGTCTCCACACCCTCACTTCCCAATGCTGTGCTTCCTGTCTCCAGCATTCATTACCCAGGCAACGTGAGGGAAAACCTTCCATTCCTATCCCCAGTCCCCTCCCCCATCTGAGCCTGGGCTAGCCATTCAGTAAGGCCTGCTTCGCTCCCCCCACTTGCACTCTCTCACAAGCCCCCTTTGTTCCCTACCCTGCACCCCATCTATATGCTACAGCAGCAGTCGCCCACACGCTCTCAAGGCCTGAGCCATGCCAGCAAACTCTGGCACACATGAAAGTGCACTGAGTGCTGCCCTCCAGAAATACCTTTCCCCCCTCTGATTTCTGCAAATATTTTTAAATGTTAATGGGTTCCACTCACCCACAACCTAGAGGAAGGTAACAGAACAGGGCTCTGTGTGTCCAGCAAATTAGCAGCCCGAGGATACTGCCTGGCGCCTGGGTTCTGTTCCACCCTCAGGCGTTGGCTGGGGTTCTCCCACCTTGAACTGTGGAGGCCCGTTTGCCAGCACATAGCTTTCTAGTGACAGAAGTTAGATGAGCGGTTGACAGGAAAGTTGCTGCAAGCTACAAAAAGAAACGGCTCTATCTTGTTCTGAAGTTTCTAAGAGCATGAGAAATCCTTTGAGCATCTCCAAAATAAAAATTTGAAAGGTTTATTTTTACTTCTTACTCATCCTCTTCCTCCTCATTTTTTTTTTTTCTATGAAATTTTTTTTTCTGGTTCAATGCAGAGGCACAGAATGATTTTATGTGTGCACTGGTACTTTGGGCATCATGTCCTTTTTGAATGAAGCACCTTCGTGATAGAAAATTGGTACATTAACAGAAGCCTTGGTGCAAACTTTAATAAAATGGAAACTTGGATCTGTTCTATGGAAGTGCGAAAGTGATAGGTTATTTGGAAGGAGAAGAGTGGGTGGCGCATAATTGTCACTAGAGAAACGTACTCATCTGACTTGCATGGACAGCTGCTTTGGGGCCCAGCTGGAGGACTCTGAAAAGCCCAGTTTCAAAAGATAATTGAAAGCTACCCTTGACGATTGATTTTCATCCTGTCCTGATAAGCTAGTTCACTGGTCACTCTGGAACAAACTGCTTAGATACTATTACCTCAAGGCCCTTGTTTCTCCTTGGCTACAACTCCCTTGTTGCTTATGAAGTCACAGTGCTTGAGGCAGGCAGCCCCAGGAGTGGAGGGCCTGGCTCTCAGGTCTTCAGTCTTCTGGATGTTAGCTTCAGATCATCACATCATGATCCAGAGATTTCAGAATGTGCTAGTTACGCCATCGATAGTCCTGCTTCAAGTGAAATCTTAGTCTTTCTCCCACCTTTTAGTGAGAAGCTGTGATGAATGAGGAGCACCCAGTGAGATTTATTTGATGGCAGAGCAACTGCAGGGTTACATAATCCAGGCAACTCTTGAGAGTCTTGAGAAGTAAGACCATTTACTAACAACAATAGCCTAGGCACTGAGAAAGGAAATCACACCTCACTGTCTACATACATGAGACTTTTCTATTCCACCTGTCTTCACTAGCGTTTTTTAAAGCTCTCCCAGGATTTTCCCACCCAAGCAAATTGTTTGATTGTACATTACAGAAATTTCCCAAAAGACCCACTAACTCTTCCTTGGAAAGCAAGACCCTGTGCCCTCAGATTCTTTTAATTTTTGTCTCAAGATCGTCCCCTACTTTCTCTACCAAGCCTGGATGTACTGGCTAGTCCTAATCAAGTCCACACATTGAAAGAGCAGATTTAAACCAAACTTCCAATCCTCAATAAATTCTGAATGTACCTTCCCCAGATACTGCCAAATCTTTGTGAGGGAGGTACTTATTACCTCACCACAGTAAACAGTAAACTCAGCTCTATTTTACCAGCAGATTGTGTTGGTGATATTATATTTAGAGAGCCAACTCTTGACACTCTCTTATTTAACTATAACCTGAGATAGAAGTAAGATTTTTTAGATTTTGAATTTTATGCTTAAAATGGGGAAGTCAGTGTTTCCAATTCTTTATCTTCTTTCTTTATTATTTAGGAGTTCTGAGATAATTAAAAAACTGAAATTAAGAATTTCCATTAAAGGAAACAGATGGCTCAGCAGGCTAAGTGCTCACTTTGCAGCTCCAGGGGACCGAGGGTCGAATCCTGGTCCTGACCCATGCAAACCCATATGCTGAACTGGGATGTGCTTCTCATGCAGGAGGCCCCCAGCCAAGTTCTCACCCTGTGCGGCCCCTGCCCACCTGTGCATGGAACAAAACCATATTGAAAAACTGATGACGTACAACTATGCAGACTGCTCTGAGCCCTCCCCTTTCTCTGTCTCTCTCAGTCTCTGTCAAAAACAATAAAATAAATTAAAAAAAAAAGAATTTCCATTATGAGTTAATTCTAAAATGAAATTTAAATAATTGTAGGAAACAAAACTTTATTAATAAGCTAAAAATATAAGCAGGGATCATGTCTTCAATCTCCAAATAAGTGATGACAAATTAAGTAATGCAGTACAGACCATAATAGTGCTAACTATTTTGGATGTTTCAGATGTAAAAAACACCTAGCATACAGAATTCTATTTTTGGCTGTCCCTGTGAGTGTGACTCATCCTGGGTCCATACTGATAAGTCTCCAACAGAGGAACTATCTGGATATCAGACAAGAGTATAACCATACAGATAAAGCACACACGAGACTTCACTAAACATATGATGAGAATTATTGTATTTTCAATCAGCATCCAAACAAAGCAGTTATAAATGTGTGATGAAAGATAGGTGTGTCATCAAAGAACATTATGATATTCACATAGACCACTAAAAGCTCTGGAAAAGAGGTATGTTGGGTCAAAGGAAAGAACTGTACGATAACCATTGGCTCATTTATACATGCTTTTGTTAAGGGGAGAAAAACAAAACAAAGCAAAACAAACAAAACAAAAGTGCAAATCCAGTGGAGATTTTAGGTACAAGTGTTCCAGCCTGTCAGGAGACTTTAGGAACCTGCCAAAATTTTGACATCTTTAAAAGGGAGAATCTGCAAGTTTAAGGACCAGTGCTATATACTCTGAATCCTTATAAACCAATATAAAGAACACAAGACTTCTTGTTTGAGAAGACAGCTAAACATAATTGTTTGTATGTTCCCCATCCCCAAAATCAGAGAAGCATTAACAGTAAAAATAAATGCATGAGTCTGGAATGTGGGGAGGGATAGCATTAGTGTCCATGAACAGAATTTTCTGGTAGATGGGATCAAACTGACTGAAAAATCCACCCCCCCAACACACACACACACACACACACACACACACATCTTTTAATTCCATAAAAATCCCATAAAAATAAAAGATAGCCTGAAAATTTGAATTCACCCAGAGACCCCGGATTAAACCTGTGACTCAGAGACAGCAAGACTAAGGAGGAATAGGCCCAGGGTGAGCAGGTAATTAAGGGCAGCAAACAAACCACCACTCTTCGTACACAAAGCCACTTGCTTTGATGTTTCCCAAGCAGAAAGTGTGAGTACTAGTTTCCCATTGAGGGAGTTGTAATCCAGAATGGCTAGAAGGGGCTTTGGGAGAAATATGTGCCCTAATCACCACAAAGGCTGGGAGATCTCACGAAAGAAAACATACACCCTGGAGCATGTCATACCTCTCCTTTGCACAACCCCCAGAGCCAGGGTTCCAGTATAACACAAAGAATAAGTACGATTACCCAGGCTGATGAAGCCTGTTCTAAAATGCCTCACCTTGGGTTCTTATCCCTTTTTGTCACATGGAGCCCTTTGGTGAAGCCTATGGACCCCTTCTGAAATGTATACTATAAAAGATAGAATTTAAAATAACGCTAATTGAAATGAAACTATCAAAATATATGTTTAAATTATAAAAGTACACTTGCCTCTTTATTAACACAAAATGACAAGATTTGACTGTAGGTCTAATACTGCCAAAATTTTGAAGCAGTGATAATCCACACTTATAAAACAATGTGACAAGGAAATATATGGCTTCTGTCAGTGACAAAGTCACAGATTCTGCTAGTACTCCTCTAATTGTTACTTATATTCATAATCAAAAGAATTGCCAATTTCATTTTGAAGCCAGTAAAAATTGTGATTTTTTCCCCCTCAATATTAATGAATGGACACCCTAAATTCTATCTGGGTCTCCTTAGTGATCGCTGACCCTCCAGTTAAGAACCTCTTATGTAGGAACATTTGAGATATTGCTTCCCAGAATATATTGTCAGTTTGGCTCAAACTCATAAAAGTTCAAAAATAAAAATAAAATAAAAGAACCTCTGACATAGACCTTCTACACATATAAACAAGTGACCAAATATCAAACATATGAAGTCAAGCAAATGTTTAAAAAAACACCAAATTTCATAAAAGAATTAATTCCTGAGGAAAGCAAATTATAGGAAACTGGAAAGAATAGCAAAATAACTACCACTAGTAACTACAAATAATTTCCAAAGGAAAAAGTGTCAGCTATCAAAATACATCAACCAAACAGGATGCTATGAAAAAGAAGCATTTTGGAAATTATCACAATTAATGAAATATGGGATGAATTGCAGAATAAATGAGATTCAACATTATATTAGTGAGCTGGGAGGGTAAACCAAGTCTATTAAAATTCAGTGAAAAGGACAGATTAAAAGAATAAAAAATATATTTGCATGTGTATTTATATATACATATTCACATATATACCTGGATGTGTGTACAAATATATTGAATTAAGATCTGTCATCTATATATCTATGTATCCAAGTATCTATCTATCTATCTATCTATCTATCATTTATCTCACCTTAAATTCTTTCTGGCAGGGATATAGAGTATACATTTATTGTTTCTTTTTTTAGATTTATTTTTATCATTTTTGACAGATAAGAGAGAGAGATACAGAGACAGAGAGAAGGCGGAGGGCTCAGAGCAGTCTCCATAGTTGCACATCATTGGTTTTTTCCACATAGTTTCGTTCCACAGGTGGGCGCGGGGTTGCACAGGGCAGGAACGGGGCTGGGGTCTCACCCCAGTGAGAACCAAACTGGGGGCACTCCCCAGTTCAGCATATGGGTCCACATGGGCGGGGGCCAGAATTTGATCCTTGGTCCCTGGGGCTGTAAAGTGAACGCTTAATCCACTGAGCCATCCCAGCTTCCCCTCAATTTATTGTTTCTTGATACATTTCTATTAGCTAAAGACAATGGTATAGTTTAGCCACATAATTATTTAACCTCCATTTTATTAATGGAGTCCAACGATTATCTGGCCCAGAACTGTCTTAACTTTAAAAAGGTATACAAATCACCTATTCTTCTGAATATCAACAAGTTTTACTATATTGTTTTTTTAAAACATAAATATCTCTTCTACCTTTATTAGCAGTTAAAGACTTTAAGGCTTTTTTTGTTATTTTATTTTTTTTTTTTTACATACAGAAAGAAGGGGAGGAGCATTCTCCATAGCTGTACGTCATCAGTTTCTACATAGCTTTGACATAGTTTCATTCCATACAGGTGGGCATGGGGCCGCACAGGGTGGGAACCAGGCTGAGGGCCTCCTGCATGGGCCCCAGCAAGAACTGAACTAGGGGGCACACCCCCATTCAGCACATAGGTCCTAGATCCACACAGGCTGGGGCTGGGATTCAATCCCCTGAGCCTGGGGTTGCAAAGCAAGCATTCAACCCTCTGAGCCATCCTAGCATCCCTTAGTTTCACTATATCTCTTATTTACATGTTGAACCTTATGTAAATTCAATTACTTAAAAGAAAACCTAAAATATTTTAAATGATTAGCTAACTACAGTAATGAGTAGGCTTCTTTAAAGATTTATTTTTATTGTTTTTGACAGACACAGAGATACAGAGACAGAGAAGGGGGACGGCCCCGAACAGTCTCCATAGTTGTACATCATTGGTTTTTCCACATAGTTTCGTTCCACAGATGGGCGCGAGGCTGCACAGGGCAGGAACTGGGCCAGGGTCTCACCCTGGTGAGAATTGAACTGGGGGCACTCCCCAGTTCAGCATGTGGGTCCGCATGGGCAGGGGCAGGGATTCGATCCTTGGTCCCCAGGGCTGGAAGGTGAGTGCTTAGCCCACTGAGCCATCCAGGCTTCCCCTGAGTTTCTTTAAACAAACAAACAAACAAGCAATACTTGAGGCAAAAGAGTGCACAAATTAAGAGCATAAACTTTTGTGTCAGACTGCCTGGGTTAATCCTAATTACTAGGTGTGGCAATTTGGAGAAGTTACTTAAACTGTCCCTCAGTTTCCTCATCTGCAAAATGGGAGGGATAATAAGGTAGCTATTGTGAGGATTCAAAAACTGTTACATGAAAAACTTAAAATACAGACCATCTCAATGTTAGCTACAATTATATTAATAAAATATTTTCCTGGAAGACATCTTTCCCAGAAGCATATTAGCACTCTATCAAACAAATGATGACTGATCTGAGGGATCCAGATCAAAGTTCATTCAGGGCAGAACAAAGATTCTTTATGAACAACAAGTAACACAAATAAAGTGACCACTTCAACTTTTTCTATTTATTCATTTTGTCAGGCCACTTATCCAATAGCTACTAAAGTTTCTAACTAGTCATTTGCTCAAAATGCTCCATCTGATAAGGCAACTAAAAACTGTCAAAACTTTCCCAGATGGTCTATACCCCAAGTAACAGTACTAGTTCATCTGATCCAGTTAAACCAACTTTTCCTGTTAAACTTGGGCTTTCATAACTGCTGGCCTACAAGTTGCATGTTTAGCAAATATGAAAGAATCCCACTTCAGTGGCCTGCTGAAGCAGGCTGGCATCAGCTGATAAGAGGTGACTTGCGTGCACCTCTTCCCCTGCATTTCATATTTACACTACGAGAATCAACAAATCCATGAAATCAAGGTGCTTGTTGGCTTTTTTGTTTGTTTTCTGGAACACTTTTGTTAAACACCACCAGCAAATGACACCTCTAGTCCAAAAGAACCAACTTTGTGAAGTCCCCAAGTTAGAGTGCCCACATCATCTTTCACAATGCAACTTATTTCAAGTGCAGGTATCAGAACATATCTTGATATACAAAAGAAACACATACTAAAAAACAAAAACAAAAACACAGCGAGTTTCTATTTATAATATTCATATTTGTGAATTCTGATCTAAAATTTTGAGTATAAATCTTTTCAAATGCAATAGTAACTTATGTGGTAATGATGTGGCTTGATGATTCCACGTGCTAAATTAACTTGGAAATACTGATACATGATGTCAATACTCTTAGAAATTCAGTCTGCTTTATTTAAAACCATTTAAAAACAGAATATTTTATTTTGTTCTGGAAATTTTATAAAAGTGTTTAGCCAAAAGCATTGAATATTTGATTCTACTTGTTAAGATTTGCAGGAACTGCTTTTAATTTATTATAAAAAATAACAGCAACAGCAACACATTTTCCCCTTTCATTAAAGTAGTGAAAAAAAAAACACCCCAAAAAACCTTTAAGAGCTTTTCCATAAAAATTGCTCTAAAATATTCCATTAAAATTAAAAGGCAACTGCCATTTCACACGTGGTCAGATTTAACTATTCAAAGTTATTTTGGGTCTATCAGTCCCCAAAGACCAAACTACCTGAGAGTCCAGCTGTGTTCAAAGAGCCTCAGAAGCCAGCCTCCAGAGTTGGGTGGGGCTGATACAAAGGGTTGTTAGACCAGAGCAGGGAAGAATTCTGGGCTCAATATTAGTATTCTACTCCCCTCAAATCTTCACTTGATTACAGGTTTAATGAAACAATTGTCCTGCAATGGTCAGGGAGAAACCCACAATGGAATGAGGGACTTGGAACAAAAGCCCAGTTCCACTACTGATTATATGTGATCCCACGTTAACAATGGTGAATTGAGAATCTTAATAGCAAGCATCTTTCAAAGTTGTAAGAAATAACAGCCTTGCAGTTAAAATCTTAAGCTCCTGTGGTTATAAAAGTATCTTTAAAATGCAACAGTATACATATTCATTATTAAATATTATACTCCTGGTTCTCCTCTCCTAGTTCTGTTTTATAGCAATCTTTCTGCATCTTAAACATAAATTGCCAAAGAGATAAGTAGGTTCATCATGAGTAACTTAATGTATTTCTTAGGGTTGTCCATTTATGTAAGTTTAATTAGCCCTAGGATCAGATTGTTAAATACTTGTTTAAATGTCCCAAATATCAAGTGAGAGTACTCTATATTTTTCAGAAATTTATTATTGACTTTTGTACTTAAACCTTAACAATCTTTGCCATTATCCTGGTTAGGGTCTCCCAGAACCCCAACAAACGGTGACATAACTTACTTTTACCTTAGCACCAGATGCTGATGTCTTTGGAATTTCACTTTTTGGTATAAAAGAGAGTCGTTAAAAGAAAACGTGAACTAATGACTTCAAGATTTTAAAAAATGAACACAAATGATACAGTATTTAAATGAAAAGGTCAAAAGACTTGCCAAGGAGCATTAACATCTTACTTCCTGAACCAGTGTCAGAAATAGGATATGGTGGGGGGTTTAGGGGGAGTGTTTTCTTTGGTTTGCCTATTTGTTCAGAGGTAAGGGAAAAGTGCAGGACTTAAAGCCACACATGTATGGGATATAACTCTGATTTTTCCATTTACTCAGTTGCTTGACCCTGAGGAAGTCATTCCAACTGACCTCTCGATTTCATCTAATTTCCTTTCAGATCCATCAGAAAATGAGAAAACAAAAATAAATAATACTTTAACAATCTTATTTTTACAAGTATGGTATGAACACTGAAAAAGGACAGAGTAGTGGTAACGATCAGGTTTGGCCATTGCCTTTCCTTGAAATATCCATGTTAAGAACTTCTCAGGGGAAGCCAGGATGGCTCAGTGGGTTAAGCGCTCACTTTGCAGTGCCAGGGATTGAGGATCGAATCCTGGCTCCAGCCCCGGCCCGTGCGGACCCATATGCTGAACTGGGGAGTTCCCCCAGTTCAGTTCTCTGTCTCTGTCTCTGTATTTCTCTCTCTCTGTCAAAAAATTAGTAAATAAATAAATAAAACTTAAAAAAAAAAATGAACTTCTCAGCACTTGCTTTAGAATGACTTCTTATTATAAATAATGGCTACAACATTATTGCAAGTGAAGGATTTCACCAACTTCACGCACACACACTCAATTACTTGCTTGCAGACCTTGGTTTTTCTTCTACCTGAATCAAAGAAGGGGCAATTTCCAGTTTTCTCACCTACACATTTCCTGGAGCTCAACTCCATTTGTTGGAAAGCCACCACATGTTCATGAGAGCCTAAGGGACACTGGATAGTTGTCTTTCTCTTGCTCCCTCCCACCACAGCAAATACCCTGACAAAATTGCTGCACCTGGCTACTGCATTCCCTACAGAGCATTTCGTTACAAAAATTGTGGAAGACTTGGACCAAGTTCAGAGAAGAGCTACTAAAATGATTAAATGACTAAAGGGATCAATTTATAAGAAACTCAGAAATGTTAAGTGGTAATTACCCTAAAAAAGGTGTGGTGGCTCTGGCATTACATTTGTATTCCAAGCCATAATTGACAAAGAGGACTCCTTTCAGGCCTCCACATTCAGAAATTTTCAGGCAGAACCTCACTGTTGGTTGACCAGTGCCCAGGCTGCTTGAGTGGTATTCACACACAAGTGTAATGACCTCTACAAACAACACAGAAGGCAATGCTATCAAAGTAGAGCACACCTTTAAGAAGGCTGAAGGATGCTTACAGGAGAATCTCAGGAATCACGAGAATTCTGAGTGATGAAGGTCACATCTCTCCATCCCAGTTAAATAAGCACCTAGCCACACCCCACTACCAATCTCTACTTGATGGGTGGTACCATTTAATAAGAGCTGCCAACTGAATCCAAGTATGCAAGTCTGTCAAAGATATACTACAGGGAATGCTGATTCCTTTAAGAAGGACAGTTCCTACTTGGCCAGAAAGAAAAACTTGAGTACCAGTAACAGTTCCTCATAGCAGCATTTCTGAAAATGTCTTCCAGGTAATATTACTATGTGTTCAGCACACTAAAAAAGAAGAGCTAAAAACTGGAATAAATGAAGTTAAACCTGTGTATGTATGTGTGATGTGTTTTTTAACAGTATCATCTCTCAGAGCCATTAATATGCAGAAGTCCATTGTGTCTTACTAAGATGGGTAGTGTGTACAGTACTTCCCAAATTCAAATTGGGCATGGAATACTTTATTCTCTAAGCACAGGGTCTTTGTATTCACAGCCACTTCCATACTGCCTTTTATAATGCTCCACTCAGTAAATGGACAATAAAATGTATGAATCAGACTAGGATACAACATAGATCTTAAATCCCAATTGACTCCTCTCAACTATCACATCAAAATTCTAGTTACTCTTCACTTACATGAATCTTTTTGTCCTATATAAATGAAATGAGATGTTAACTAGAAGCTACTAATGCTCAAGTTTGAGGGCCTTCCACTTGCTTGAGGCTTCCAAGTCCCTGTAAGTATGTATTTAGTGTTATATTCTTTCTTCTTAAGATGGCCCCAACAAAACAGTGTAAACTTCATGTCCTGCAAAACCGACTGCTACCATATAAGTTGAAAACAACTCAATGGCTTTTCACCAAATTTATAAGCTGTGATTTAAAAAGCTAAATTTAAATTATTGAGGATACGACAGATTAAATTTCACTGGATTACTCTGGGGTCACCTTTAAGAGATACATATTCATCCTCCTGTGTAGCTAAAATGAAGACAGACCCAAATAAGAACTAAATCTAGATTCACTCTTTGTATACTCTTTATAATTACATTGACTTTAACCACCTACTTAGAATTCCTCTTAAGACATTTATCATCTCTACTATTTGTTTTAAAGAAAAAAAGCACCTTACCCAATAGTCTTACTTACACTTTCCCTTCTCAATATTTTAAGACTATGAATAGCCACACAGAAATCATCACATTGTAAATATTACTACAGTTGGAATTCCTTCTGAAGACCATCTGAAGTTTTTGCATGAATTTTTTTTGTGGGTAAGGCTGACATCTCTAAACTTGAATCTACAGTACTGCAATTTGGCATTCTACTTCAATTCTTTAAAAGCTTCATTTATATTGATCCTGTCTTCTGGAATTTCCTGTAGGCTGCCTAAGATAAAATAATTTCCAGCCGAATCTTCATCCTGTCTGCTCTCTATAATAGTTTGACATTATGCACTCAAAATCAAATCATGCTATTTAATCCAAAACCAAGACACTTTATTACAGAATATTAAATCAGTAACATTGGCTGACCTTGGTAATTCATTTTTACCATGACTGATAAGCCAATGTTTAAGCTTTGACTATTGATACTCAAAGCTTTGCAAATTTCTTCCAGACTATTCACAATTGAACAAGATATTTTAACTGCCACACAGAGAAATCACTACTCAATTACTTTGTGTCTTAGACCAAATCAATGCTTTTATTTATAACCAAAATTACAAAACTAGAACTAAGCATAAAGGCCAAATATTTTACCTTATACTGTTTCCTATCATCTTCCTGAATTGGTGACTGTGAAAATATGCTAAGCCCAAAATAGCAGTTATGCACAGCCTCAGTCATTTCCAAGCCAAAGGGGAATTGACGGAAACCCCCTTTACAAGTCTTGTGTTTGTAAATATCCAATGAAATGACTTCATTCAGTCAATTATTTCTGGGGAAAGCTGGCTGAATAACATAGTAATTAAACTGAGGACTGATGGAAAATGTTAAACAGGAGAGCTATTTTGCTCAGCAGTCCTAGTTAATGTTTATAATTCATTTTCATTTTTAAAAAATGCTTGAAGTACTAGTGCAATTAAAAGGAACTGCCTCTTCATTGCAAAACATATTTAACTGGTACAACTGCCATGGAGGGCAGTCTGGAGGTTTCTCAGAAAATTGGGAATGGAGCTACCTACCACATAACTCGGTAATCCCCCTTCTGGGTATCTACCTCAAAAATTTGAAAAAAAGACATACGTACTCCAGTGTTCATCGCAATGCTATTCACGACAGCCAAGTCATGGAAACAGCCAAAGTGCCCCTTGATAGATGACTGGATAAAGAAGCTGTGGTACATATATACAATGAAATACTACTCAGTGACAAGAAAAGATGAAATACTCCCATTTATTTCTGTCTGTGAAATAAGCAGACAGAAATAAACAAGAACCATATGACTTCACTCACAGGTGGAATATAAAGCTGAAAGCAACAAAGAAATAAAAACTCATAGACACAGTCAATAGTTTAGTGGTTACCTGAGGGTAAGGTGGACGGGGGAGGAGGGAGGCAGAGCCAAATATTTTATATGGTGATGGAAAGAGAACTGACTCTGAGTAGTGAACACATAATGCAACACATAAATGATGTACTATAGAATTGTACACCTGGAACCTATGTAATTTTTACTAACCAATGTTACCCCAATAAATTTAACAATAAAAAAAGAAACATATTTAAAATATCCCAGTGAAGATAGCATATGGAAAAGAAAGGAGAAACTCAGTTTTCCAGTATCTTCTTAGAGTCGGTCAATTTCTTATTTTAAGTATTATGAATTCTGAAATCAAAACACAACTATATTCAAATGTAATTAGGAAAGACATCCCAAAGCCAGAACATCATACAGTCAAGAATCAAATGTCTGTGTACTAGGTATTCATTTCACAGTGAATATGATGTCTGCAGCATATTTTAGCTCTGTCCAGTCTCCCTTTGGCTCCTCCAATTGGCTACCAGTGTACCTTGTCTCCCATTCATTCATTCATTCAACAAACTGAGCTACAATCTCAGGTATTGTTCTAGCTCCCTGTAATATAGCCATTTACAAAGATACTTTTCCCAGTACCTCTCCTTGGTGCCTAATGGTTTTACATTTGGAGACAGACAAAAGTTCTAATACAAAGTAACAAAATGGAATCCAAAAGCTGATGGGAAAATTTCTGAATACTTTCAAAAGGAAAAATCAATATATTAAATTACTTATAGTGCTTCATTCTTCAAAGATTCTTGCATACAAATAAACACCACCTTTCCTAGTACCTGATGCCATGTATAAAAAGGTTAAACAAAAAGAGAAATTTTAGGCCATCTGTAACAGTCTAAAGAGTGGAGTAAGAGAATTTGGGGGGCAGGGGGAACACAAACATGTTGGCAAAAATTAAAATATTAGGGAAACTAAGACAGACTATTCCAAGGTAGAGTGAAATTAGGAAAGTTAGTGACTAAAAACAGCTTCTGCTACACTTTACCAATACTTCCAATTTCTTTTTGTCAGAATACATGATATTTATTATACTTAATAAGCATAATCTTTTGAAAATGAAAACAAGGGGTGTGAGGTTAAGGACTGTCAGTCATTTGTATGCCATTCCTGTGAGCGAGGTAAGAATTTAATGAAATGTTTGCCACAATTCTTTGTAAAAATTGAGAAGCACTATAAAATCAGAATGGCAGGGTAATTAAGATCATAGATTTCTGGAGTCATATTGCCTGAGTTTGAATCCTTGCTGCACTAAGGAAGCCATACAATTTGCACAACTAACTTAATCATTGGGTGCCTCACCTATAAAATGGGAATAATAACTGAAATTATTTCATAAGGTTGTTGAAAAGCTTACTTAAAACAGTGATGGGAATTGCACTTTTGATCAAAACAGAGTAATGGGCTGAATTTATGATCCCTCTTAAAACAACCAAAAAAATATGAAACAAAAAATTTCAACACATAAGATATCAGGCAATGAAGGGCAATGATCCCTGAGACATGGGAAACAAATGAAGCAAGCCTTATGATTGCCCCAATTTATTCCCTTGAGAGATGTTCCAGGCCATAGTACAGAAGGAAGGAGAGGGGAGAATCCAGGCAAAACCTGCAAGGCACAGTACCAGGAAGGAAAAAGCTGCCCAGAAAAACAAACAAATAAAACATGGGAGATCAACAAAGCATCCCCTCAAGTATTAGCAGAGTATTGATCAGCACAGGCATGTGAGAAAACTACATGAGGCCAGGGAAGAAAACTACCCAAAAACATCAGAGTGTACAGTACACAGCACTCACACAGGAATAGTGGCTATTGCCAACAACCAGAATGGAAAAACCTCTTAATTCTCAGAGCATTTGACAGAGTATTCAGAAGATTCTTACCTCAGTAGCAGGAAATGATTAAATATTTATTTTTATTGCTTTTTGACAGAGAGACACAGACAGAAAGAGACAGACAGAATGGGGAGAGCCCAGAGCAGGCTCCATAGTTGACAGGATTAGTTTTCCATATAGTTTCACTCCACAGGTGGGCGCAGGACTACGTAGGGCAGCTGAATAGGCACCAGCAAGAACTGAACTGGATACACCCCAGTTCAGCACATGGGTCTGCATGGGTCAGGCCTGGGATTCGATCCTTAGGCTCTGGGGCTGCAAAGCAAGCACTCAACCCGCTGAGCCATCCTAGCTTCCACAGAAATTATTAGTCTTGACTAAACATTTTTCTGGAAATATATAACCAACTTTAAAAGCAGTTCTCAATAAAGATAAAACTATAAGTAACTGCATCTCAGAACAAAGCTCAAAAATATTTATAGAAAAACAAAAGTAGCTAGCACCCAATAAAGTAAAATTTCAGAATGTCTTGAATCAAATCAAGAACTATCAGACATGCAAAGAAGCAGAAAAATATGAATCATAACCAGGAAAACAAATAAACTGACCCAGACCTAACACGGATGTTAAAATCATCAGACAATGCCATTAAAATTGATCATTATTGTATTTCATATGTTTAAAAGTTAAGGAGAAACATCAAAGATATTAAAAATACCCCAACTAAATAGCTATACATAAAAACTTTAATGTCTGTGATAAAATTAAAAAGAAATACACTGGATGGGATTAGTTGAAGGTTAGACATTGGAGAAGAAGATATTAGTGAACTGGAAGACACAGAATTAGAAATTACACAAAATGAAACAAAACAAAAACTGATGTTAAATGAAAAAAGCATCAGTGAACTATAGGAAAACTTCAAGTGGCTAAAAAATGTATAATGGAAGCCTCAAAAGAAGAGAGTAGAGTAGACAAAAAATATATTTTAAGAAATAATGGCTGGAAAATTTTCAAATGATGAAAAATATAAATGTACCTATTCATGAATCTCAAGTAATCTCAAACGGAAGGAATATGAAGAAAACTACAACATGGAACATCATATTCAAGTTTCTCAAAAGCAGTGATAAAATGAAAATCTTAAAAGCAGACAGGAAAAGTGGTAATTATGAAGATAAAATAGATGAGTATGACAGAGCTAGCATCTGTAAAGTAGTGGGGGAAAAAAAAGAGTCAAATTCGAATTTTAGACTCAGTAAAATAGCATTCAAAAACAAAGGCAAAATGAAATTTTTCATATGCATAAAAGCTGAAAGAATTTCATCGACAGCAGACCTATACTATAAGAAATGTTAAAAGAAGTCTTTCAGGCAGAAGGAAAATTATACCTGATGGAAATATGGATCTGCACAAAGAAATGAAGAACACAGAAAATTGTATCTATATGAGTAAATATATAAGACTTCCTTATGTAAATCTTTTGAAAAAATAACTTTTTAAATAATGTATTTTTTATTGTTAAATTTATTGGGGTGACATTGATTGGTAACAATTAGATATTTTGAGGTTTATAACATGTATAAATGAAATGTATTAAAAATGCCATAAAGGATAAGAGGGAAGAAGTGGAAACACGTATTTGTAAGTTTCTTATATTACACACAAAATGGTATATAACCTGAAGTTAAAGTAGGTTAAGTTAAAGCAACTATTAAAATATAACAAAACAAAAAAGAGTTATAACCAATAAGTTAGCAAAAGGAACAAACAACAGATGAGACAAAGATAAAACAAAGACTGAAATATTTTGGTTTAAGGTTTAAAGCTTAGCTTAAGACATCTAAGACCTAAACATAATAATCACATTAAATGTAAATGGTATAAACACACCAATTAAAAGACAGAGATTGTTAGGTTGGCTAAAAAAGCAAGACTAACTACATATATGCTGCCTAAAAGAATAATACAAGGAAGTAAAAAGTTCATAAAAAAGGAAAAAGAGATGCCATGCTAATGTTAACCAATAGAAAGTTAGAGTGGTATCTTAATATCAAACTAAGTAGACTTCAAGCTAATAATACCAGAAAAAGAAAAGGCAAATTTTTAACAATAAGTGAGTCAAATAACTAAGAAGACATACAAACTTAAATATTTATGAACCTAAGAATAGAACAAAATTGACAGAACTACAAGCAGAAATAGAAAAATCCACAAATTCTCATCTCTCAATAAATAATAAAATAAATATATAGAAAACCAGTAAAGATGTGGGGGGACTTAAAAACGCAATCAACCAAAATGAACCTGATTGGCACTAATACAGTACTCCATTTAACAGCAGCAGAATACATTTTCATTTCATTTATACATAGAAAAATTTCCAAAAGTCTACAATGTGGGCCATAAAACAAGTCTCAATAGATTAAAAAAAAAAAAATTTTCAAATTATACAAACTACTTCCCTGACCACAATAGAATTGGGAATCAATAAGAGAGGTCTCCAAAAATTATCAAATATTTAAACCCAAACACCCATAAGAGTCCCAAAAAAATCAGATATGAGCTTCTAGTTGTCCTCTCCAAGTGCAGTTCTTTGGATGGCACTTAATTCTACCAGCAACGACGTGTGACTAGTACTGCCAACCAGAGAAGATCATCTAAACTTTGCTGTCTAGGGTTACTACTAGGAGTCAGTCCTACAGGCATGTTGCAGCCACATAACTAACTCTAGTTACCCAGTCTCCAGCCCCTCCAGAGATCAAACTGATAAAGTGTGACCCAGGAATCCGGATAAACAAATACAGGCATTCACCATAAATTACATTGTTAGCATAATTAATCTGATCAGCACAAAGGCCACAAAGCCCCCTAGATACATAAAGATAATCTTATCATGTGGGACATTCCAAGGGCTTAGAGCGAGGGTGGCGAACCTATGGCATGCATGCCCAAAGTGGCATGCGGAGCAATTATTTTGGCACACGGAGCTGTGAATACCATTT
>PVKE010017295.1:0-2500 GCA_004027555.1 Craseonycteris thonglongyai
AAAGGAGCATTCCTAGAATATGAAAAATTTAAATTAATAAATATAAGACAAGTGAAAATAATGAAAAATAATTTATAGTTCTTTGTAATAACAGCTTTAGTGTTCATTCTTTTTCACTTTGAATTACTAAAATGCATGTTATTGAACACTTTACTTTTAATGTCTTGGTTACAGTTGAAACACATATAAGATAGAAATTATTGTTACTACCTTATATTGGAATGTTATTTATGTATTCATAATCATAAAAAATGCATTTCACATAAAAGCATAAATTATGAAACAAAGGAAATATTAGAGATTCTTTATAAGTGAAATAGAGAACTATAGCTTTGACTGTTAAAACCTTTGTAACATGTTTCTAGTAAATCATGTATTTGTCTAAAAAATATATGTTTTATGATATGAAAGTGAATGAGCCTAGTTCCAAGTTCAAAGGGCTACACATGTTTTCTGAAGTATGCTTTGCTTTTTTTATTATAAAAGAAAAACATAAAAAATTTAAAGTAATTCAAAATAATGGAATTACAAAGGAGAAAGCAGAAGCCCTCATAATCACATTCTCCCAAGATAACCACTCAGTGGTTTGTTTTATACGCTCTTGCCATATGTAAAGACACCTTTTTTCCCACTTAAAATGGTGCCCTACTCTTAATTCCCTGCTGATGGACATTAGGGTTGTTTTCCATTGTTTTCTGTGGCAGAGGATGGTAGTGACTATTTTTTTATGCATGTATCTTAGCACTCTGAAGTCATTATTTAGAGAGGATAAATGACTAGAAGTGGAATTGCTGGGCTAAAAATCATGTGTTTTAGAATTTTGACACATCTTGCCAAATTACCCTCAGAAAGTGTGCAAATTTATATTCTCACTACCTATATGTGAGAGTGTTTTCCCCCAGCTATTAGCACTGGGTCTGGATCTTTAAAAATTTTATCAGTTTGAAGAGTGATATCTTATTGCAGTTTTAATTTGTATTAACTTTGATTATAACTGTCTATATAGTTAAAATAGGATGGTGAAAGAAGAGGAAACAAACTATATTTGAATAGCTCAGTGAGAATAAAGATCAAGTTGGCTACAAAGTTGAAAACAGATCTTTCACATTAGTTTATTTCACAATTTCCAGTGTTTTCAAAATGCCCTAATTTTTGTAAAAACAGTTTGCATGTCATGACACATACATTGAACTGTTTGCTTCAGTGGAGAAATGAGCAGAACTGTAGCAAAACCAGCTTTATAATGAAATTATTTTAATACTTTTCAGGCAAAAAATTAGTTTCATCAAGAAAATTGATTTAATTTGGAAGAGCGCAGTATTTATAGCCATAACCAGGTTAAACATTTTTCTCCACTCTGATATCAGAAAATAGCTTCTAACCAGTATATAGCTCCAAATCAATTAGTTCAGTTTAAGGTTTTCAAATTGTATTGATACTCCTCCCATCTTTATGACATTTATTTTTCTGTGTAAATCTTTGAAGTTCTTCCCTTAACTTCAAAAAATAGACAAAATAACTTTTGAGGGCCCCCCTCACTGGCCCAAAGAAAAATTTGACAATTATTATTTTTATTCATAGAACTAGTGCCTAAATTCACTAAAAAATTAAAACTTATATATGGTATGAATACTTACTTTATTCCCAGTGGCTTTGATAGCAGTCTAAACTTTTAGTAGCTGATTAATTTTCATGAATCATCCAATACTTACTATATTTTAGAAATATAAATTGAAGGGAAATCCAGAATATTGGCATCTTATATATGGTAACTTTGCTGTTTGCCAGATTTGCACGCTATAGATCTTAACTGCACAGTTTTTTGAATGGCAGCCTAATGAGCTGGAATATTCCACTGAGTCTGAAAGAGAAGAAAAATGTTCCCAGTGTCTTCTCCAGAGGTAACTTGGGTCATTTGAATGCAGCAAACTGGAAAGGAAATTTTGATCCACAGAACACAGTTTGTGTAGCAATAAGGAAAATAGAGGATGGCTTTTATTTTCCATCGAGCTTTATTTTAGATCAAGCTTGTCTAACCTATGGCCTAGGACAGCTTGAAAACATTATGAATTTTTTCTTGTGATTCTTTTTTTTTTTTTTTTTTAGTTCCCCAGCTGTTGTTAGTGTATTCTATGTGTGGCCTGAGACAATTCTTCTTCTTCCAGTGTTGTCAGGGAAGCCAAACGTTTGGATACCCCTGTTTGAGCTAATCTCTGGCTGTGAACCTTAATTCTGATTTAAGAGACCCTCTTGCCATAATCAGACCAATAACAAAGAGGTGGATTGTTTTTAATTGTCCTGGATTTTGTACTTATTTTGAAAAACTATAATGTGTTTTAAATTTTTATTTAAATAATTTTTATAGCATAAAATAGAAACAGAGACTTTGTTAGCAAATCAGGCAAAACACTCATGTATTTAAAATATGTCTACATTGAAATTATTTTAAGTTATGCCCAAATCTTCATTAATTAAAATAGTAGGGTATATCTTGTTTTAG
>PVKE010017295.1:7500-30937 GCA_004027555.1 Craseonycteris thonglongyai
CTTACCCAACTCTGCCTCTTTCTTATACGTGTTCCTCCTCTGATTTCCATTGCTGCCTTTCAGATCCTTCTAATTAGAAGATAAGGAAACTATAGCCAAACAGCCCTGTGCACATACATCAGGCAAAGACTCACTGAGGGGGTGGCAGCCACCATGAATCTCTGTGCTCATGGCCCAATTTCTTTCCTGATAGCCTGCAACACTCTCAAGTTTTAAATATTTTCCTACGGGAATATGAAAATTTATCTTTGATTTTTCAAATTTATATATGGTAATGCTTTCATCATTAAGTTAATGAATTTTATGTGTACTTTGCTCAATTAATGTATTGGTTTATAACACGAACTACTTGGTATACAAATTAACAGAGAATGAGAAGGCACAGAGCTATTGTCCAATTAGTTACCTCTTTACTACTACAATGGATCATACCAAGTCATCTATTAGTTACAGTTTCATAATTTTTGACTGATTAAAGGAAAGTCTTTTATATAAGTAAGTTTATTTTTAAAATTTGCTTGTACTTTCTTGAATACCTTAGATAGCTTAATTTGACTATGGACATGTAGATATAGTGAAAATTGTGCATCATTAGCATATAAAATTATGGGCCTAAGTCTCAATTTCTCATTAAATGTATAAAAAATTGAACACCTGTAATTAAGGGTACTCTCTAACAAAGATAAACAGTCTGCCCTTCAGCTTTCAGGTTTTGTTTATCAGGTTCATTTGGCTACAATAATTCTATTACTCAGGGTAGAAGCACATTTTAGCTCAGTTTTTTCCATGGTAGTATCAATCTTGTATTAGTAGAGTACAAATTAATACAGAGTTTCTGTTGTTATTTTATGTGTTTTTGTGTGTTTGTGGGTTCTTTAGTTTTGGATAGCCACAGCAATATCTCACATATTTGGAGTCTGGTGATCTCTCGTAATTAGTATATGAGTTGTAAATTAGCTCAAAAAATTTAAAATTATTTCATTAATCTATGCCTCTAAAGTGCCAAGTTTACTCATGAGATAGCTCTAAAGGTTTCTTTCATGGGCTATGTGATTCTACAGTAATAAGCTAAAAAGTGTTTTCCATGCCCCCAGCAGAATCATGTAGCCTCATCAGATTGATGAAGAGCCATTCCCAAGGCCTCATAGAGTGAGGAAGTTCAGTGGAGGAGAAAAAAATAGGGCAAAGCACAACACAACAAAAATTCATACACGTATGCAGTCATCATAGATTGATCCCATTTAGTTTAGTGCAGGGTTTCTTATTGTCAGCACTATTGACATTTTGGGCTGAATAATTTCTTTTCAGGGGCTGACATGTATCAAAAAGACGTTGTTCTGTACATTTTAGGATGTTTAAAAGCAATCTTGGCTTCTAGCCACCAGATGCCAGTAGCACCTTCCCCACTTCCCCTAGAGTTGACACAAACAAAATTGTCTCTGGACTGTCACGAAGGTCCCTTGGGGGACAAAACCAACCCTGGCTGAGGACCACTGGTATAACATTTAACCACTGATAATAAAGTTAAAATTCACTTGTATTATTCTCAAATACCTTAAATAGCTAAATTTGACTATGGAAATGTAGATTTAATGAAAATTATGCACCATTAGCGTATAAAATGACGAGTCTAAATCTCATTGTATAAACTGATAATCTTTCAAAGTATAATTATGTTATTTCTTATAACTCTAAGCTATCAAAAAATTTATCTTTAGCTCTCTGCCTTTAAGGTGACAGGTAAATATGTGATATATTTTAGGAAGTGCTATAGTCTAATGATTAGAGTTTTTAAAAATTGGTATTGCTGCATATATGGTAAATGTCAGTGTTTTAGAAATACAGGTACAAGGAATCCTTTATATTCCTGAGATGCTGTAAAAAATAAATGATTGAATATCATTATTTCCTGAAATACTTTCCAGCCTAATTATGCAATCAAATATTATAGGTCCTCTGGCATGGCCCCTTAAAGTGATACTCAAATTATCCTTAGTTTCCTGAGCATACATTATAGGACAGTAGGTGAAAATATCCCTCACACAATAGGAAGCATGAGGAAGTTGGCCTTGGAATCCATGTTTAGATTTGGATAGCCAAAACTGGGTATGAATTAAGAACCCATGAAACAAAGACAGTTTCCCTAAGCATTGTTCTTGACAGTTTGGAAAGCAAGTTGTATCTTCCTTTTGTGCTTTTGAGTATATCTTTCTAAATAAAAATTGTGACACAAGCGCTAATCTCTAATCTGATCATAATTGAACCTATTGGAAAAGATTATGTTTTCCACTTTGTTATTCCTAGGGATCTGTTTTAAAAATGGATCTGGTTATTTAATGCCAAATGAGGGCCTTCCTTGCACTGGCTATACCTAAATGGGATCAAATAGAATGGTTGATGGTTCCATTTACTGTATTCTTATTTTTAATATCTCATATTCAGAGAACTCTCAAACCTTACCAAGTAGGTGATTCCTTCATGAAAACCCAGGTGTGGAAGGATAGCTTTGTGGGAAATTGACTGCCTGTCCATAGCTACCTCAGATTAAAGTTGATTTTATGCATTGGGAAACAAACAACAAACAGACACTTCGGATTTTGCATTGTCGACTTATATTTACGTTTTCCCCTTTACCACATTTTCACTATTATTCTTTGATCTCCTGGTTTCGTAAGTTATTCCTGCATTCTCTTAATTTTAACTTGTGATATTAATCTCTTTTTCTGTGGTATCCCTTTTGTATATTAATTTTCATCATATCTGTTTTAGCTTCATAATTGTATACAATTTTTAAATTTTTTGTCTTACTTTTGATTAGAATTGTTGGTGTATTTTATGTATGTTCATTGTAATTAACATAGCATTTAG
This sequence comes from Craseonycteris thonglongyai, assembly GCA_004027555.1. NCBI lineage: Eukaryota > Metazoa > Chordata > Mammalia > Chiroptera > Craseonycteridae > Craseonycteris > Craseonycteris thonglongyai. The sequence goes on from PVKE010017295.1 coordinate 10,369, forward strand.
AGTATTCTATAAATTTTTTTTAAAAGATTTATTTTTATTGTTTTTGACAGAGAGACAGACAGACAGACAGACAGAAAGAAGGGGGAGGGCCCAGAACAAGCCCTAAAGTTGCACACCATTAGTTCTTCCACATAGTTTCACCCCACAGGTGGGCACGGGGCTGCACAGGGCAGGAACCGGGCCAGGGTCTCACCCGGCAAGAACCGAACTGGGGGCACTCCCCAGTTCAGCACATGGGTCTGCACGGGCTGGGGCCGGGATTCGATCCCCGGTCCCTGGGGCTGCAAAGTGAGCACTCAACCCACTGAGCCATCCCGGCTTTCCCTATAAATTACTTTTTATCCTTATCCCATTTTCTTTGCATTTATTTTAAACGTTATTCATTTACTCCTTTCTTTTGTGTGACTATAGTCTTGCATTTTTTATTGATTTTTTCACAGTTTTGTCTTTCATAAGAAGGCTATGCATAAGAGGAAAAATTATAGAAAGTGTCAAAAGCTCAGCTAACTATAGGAGCCAGACAGAACTGGTGAAGACTGGGATGAACCCAAGAGTATACATCTTTATTATGTGGGCAACTTCCATTTAGTATCAATAGATTGCGACCATGTGCAAGTTTGGACATAGCATTGCCAGATCCTCCAAGGTTTTGAAAAGTGTCAGAAATATGGATTCTCTCAATTCCTAAATACTGGGAAGTACTTTAAAAATGTTAATGCTATTATGTAGGTCAAATAGAACACAATACAGTGGTGTTCAGCTACTTCTCAAAGTCATCACAGGGTCCATCAATACGAGGGGATACTGCTGGCCAAAGAATACTTAATTAAATCAAGAGGGTCTCCCTTATCAAGTCGTTCATAGTGTCAGAAATGAGTAACATTTGTCCTGCCTTTCTATCCCAGGGCACTTCTCTAGCAATTTTAATCATAATGGTTAAGAGTCTTTTCTCTTTTAGTGATAGATTTATATTCTAATTCTCGGTACTTGAATCCTAAAGACATTAAATATTATTCAGTTGCTCTTTGTGTTACGTTATTGCCCTTATATCATTACTGCCAGCAAGTGTGAGTCCTGTTGTTGTTATTTTGATTTTAATACTACCTATAGAACTCTTGTTAAATTTAAAGGACATTTCTAAAATAGTCCTCAAATTATTATAAGTACTGAAAAATTAGAAAAAGAGATTAAACATTTTAGAGATTATACCATAAATACTGTATTGTATGAATAGTAAGATGAGAATTGTTGAATGAAATAGATGTTAGGTAAGTCCTTGCTTTCTTGAGAGAAGTAAAGTAATCTTGCTTATGTGATATCATGAGGTCAATAGACAGAAAAAAATTACAAGGTGGATGAAAGACAAGATAAAGTTAGCTGGGATGAATGCAGGCTTGGGCAGAATTTTTCAAGGCAAAGGCTGCTTGTCCAAGTGTCACAGTCCACTAGCTATTTATTTTATTATTCAAGTGGTCAGCCCAAAATTACCTGGCTGTCCACCAGTGGATCGTGTTCAACATGTTGCCCAGCTCTGGACTATAGAAAGTGATTATTCCTAGATTGATTTCTAAACTTGTTTAGAAAGTTTGAAGAGAATTATTAAATCCCAAAGGAATTGGTAATCCAAACTATCGATTTTTAGGTCCTAAGTACCTTGTATTTTGGACCCAGCACTGTGTTAGGAACATAGAGGTCAAGTCAAATTGAAAGTAAATTGATGTTTTGTTTTAATTTTGACATGTTGTATCATTTGACACTTGAAACAACCCTGTGGAAAAATCAGGAGAATAATTATCCCCATGGAAATTGATACCAAAGAGAGTAATCCTTACACTAGCAGTTTGTTCTTTGATGTTAGAAATATAACTTTAGACTCTTTTATTTCTAATTTACCATGATGTTCTGCTACTCTGCCATATTATTACTGGTACATGGTATAGTCATATCAATCATAAAATGTACTGGGGAATTCTTTTCTTTTTTCTGTTAATTTAAAAAAATTTTTTTTTCGACAGAGAGAGAGAGACGGAGAGAGATAGAAGGGGGGGCGGGGCAGAGCAGTCTTCATAGTTGACAGCATCAATTTTCCATATAGTTTTACTCCACAGGTGGGCGCAGGGCTGCACAGGGCAGGAACTGGGCCGGGAGCCTCCCACATAGGCCCTGGCAAGAACTGAACTGGGGGCACACCCCAGTTCAGTATGTGGGTCTGCATGGGCCGGGGCCAGGATTCAATCTTTGGTCTCCAGGGCTGCAAAGCAAGCGCTTTACCCGCTGAGCCATCCCAGTTTCCCCGGAATTTTTATTCTTTGGGTTTATGTATTGAAGACACTAGATAAGATTCTCAGTAATTGACAATGTGTCTTTTACTTCAAGATGAAATTGTTGTTGTTTTTTTTAATACCAGTTAGAAGGTACAAGCATCTCGTGCTAAACCTCTAACATACACTCGCTTTTGATTATGTAGGATTTTCAGTTAGCTGATTGCTTAAGAATTTTTTTCTTAGAGTTGAGTTCGTGGTTGAGCTGATTAATTCTAAACCCTCGTGTTAAAAAAATAAAAAGTGAGAAGTAAGGGAAGCAGTCACAAAACAATCCTGGGGGATATTCTTGTTTTATCCATTGGCAGAGTTTCCGCTGATTGTTCTAAACATGCAGTTTGAAAACAGAGGAGTAAGCCTTGTCACTGAGCTTTAAAGTACTTCTAGTGTGGCTGTTTCAACTGAAATTTGAAGAGAGGGAGCAGAGCCATCCACCGCTGTAAATAATGGCTGCCTTTAGTCCATCTCAAAGTAAGAGCTTCAACCTGAAGCAGAAAGTGTGAAGTCTTCTTCTATGTGATCCTTACTGGAGTTCTTATTTGTTCTCTTAATTCTGTTGATGCCTTGTGCTTTAGATATATAGAAAAGCTCCTGATTTGAATTCTGCAAAAATACAGAATGCAAAATGAAGATGGGGTCCTTTAGTAGTCAGGTTTTGTTACTCAACAGTTTGCTGGATTTTCTGTATAATTTTTTCTACTTACTATATTTTGTTAAAATATGGGAAAGCACAAGTCAATATGACCATGTGGTTTTGCTATTGACAAAGCATATGTGTATAAATACATGGAAGTTACCAGGTGATCTCTGAACATGGCAAAATTTGAGCTTGGTGTCAAGGCGCGGTTCCTGTCTTTTATGGTGATGGAGAACTGATGTAAGTGAATTTATTACTCCCCAGACAGTACTACTTTGTTTTCTTTTGTTCTTAATCACCTTCCAAATTGAACCCTGATTTTCAGAGTGAAAATTCAGTCCAACGACTTGCCCTTTTTCCTGGATTCCATCCTGTTTCCTCTCTCCTTCCTCAGTGTCCCTCTCTGCCCAGCAGGGTGCACTTTTCCTGGGAACAAACAGTAGATGTTACATATATTAACACTGTGCTCTGGGATGGTGTGTTTGGGTGTGTTCTCTGTGCAATTCCCTGGCAGTCATAAATTAATTAAAAGTAGACAGGAACCACAGAAAAAGAAAGTTCTCCCTTTTTCTCCCCCTCCCCCGCCTTTCTTTCCTTTTCTGCGGGTAAATAGCTAGTTCCTTTGTCCCTGGCTGCACTATTTCATTTCTGCCATCATTGTCCTCATTGTTCTCTGAAACAGGAGGGGTCTGGGCCAGGAGCAGCAAGGTCTCAGCTAATGACGGGAAGTCTTTAAAGTTTGCGCTGCATTTCATCTTCTCTGTGGGAGTTTTAGGACGTATCCAGTGTTTGATCCCCACCGCGCAACTTTGCTTCTAGTTAATTAACAGATCCCCCATTACACACTCTCATCTAGAAGCACATGGGAGGCCTATTGGGAGGTAATTCAAGGCCAATCTGAGTGATGGCAGGAATTAGAGAAATCGGTTGTTTTAGGGCTAATGTTCAGGAAATAAAGATGTCCCATTTTAGAGATCTCATTTGAAATTTTTTATTTTTTTCTAATAAAAAAATAAGATAAGGGAATTAATTTGTCCATATAAACTTACTCTAACCATTCAGAGCAGTTTGAACTTTATAACTGCCTAGAAGAAAAATAAAAAAAGGAATAAAAGAAAGACAGACAATGTTATGAGAGGTAGCAATGCTAACAAGAATTTTGGTCTCCCTTTTATTGTTAGCAGTCTCTTTCTTGCCCAGCCTGTTAGCCAGGTCACAACTGTCCCTAGCTACTGTCCAGGGCATATGAGGCAGAATAAGCTGGCAGGGGCATCTCAGTGGTGGTTCATTTTATAGCCAAGGCTAAATCATAGTCTATTCTTACGTCGTTGCTTTTGTCCCAACGTGTCAAAGTGATTTACAAATAATAAATAGTAATAATAGCTTCAGTGTTGGGATCCCTTCCCCTCAAGCCTCTTTCCAGATGAAAGTTGCAAAATAATACAAGCTTGTCCAACGATAGACATTGACATAAGGGTACCAGGAACAGAAGCCTGATGTTTCAGTGACTCTGCAGTCCCGGACTGCAGGTAGCCCAGGTTTTGATGGCATTTGAGAGGTGAATGCCTTGTTCAATTTCTTAGCCTTCTGCAGTTTCTCCAGCCCTATGAGCAATGACCCCCTTTATCTAATGAATTAGGAGCTACCCCTGCCTTGCAATTCTCAGTTCGACACTTGGCAGTGAGAATCAAACCGGGGCTATTTAGTGCAGCAGTAAATGACCCGCCACATTAGCCCCCTGGCATGCTAAGCTATTAGGTTGTTTTACTGTTGTTAAAGTTACATTTGTTAGGTGAAGTTGCTGCCCTTCCACACACACTCAGCAATGCCCGGCACGGGTGCAGGCAGCACATGTACTAAACATATACCATCCGGGACCCAGACAGCCAGACAGTGTGGCTGTGCTTCAGTGAGAAAGCACTCGTCTGAAAAAGCAGGAGTATGGAATATTCTGATTCAAAAAGGAAGAAAGGTAGAAGGAAGATAGAAAAGGAGATCACTGGACGATCATGGTTTTTGCACTTTGCTGTGACTAAACTAATTACATGGGCTCAATTAACCATTAATGTATAGCCGTTCTTAAATGAACCAGTAATTGTCATAGTACCACGCTGAAGGAGGGCCAGGGGTGGGAGGCCTAAATAAGCTGCTGTGGCACTCCACAGACCAGCCGCCTGCACACATACATTGGAGCTGGGCAGAATCCTCAGAAATGGAAAGATTAGTATGGAAATGAAGGAGAAATATTCAGGGTGCTCCAATGGTATGCATGTGTGTGCGCACGTGTGTGTGTGTGTGTGTGTGTGTGTGTGAGAGAGAGAGAGAGAGAGAGAGAGAGAGAGAGAGAGAGAGAGAATATTTCTGCAAAGAAAGGAAAATGCCAGTACTATATAGCTTCACGCAGCCAGCTTGCAGGGTTGAGTTGGCATTTGGTAACTTGGTAGCGGCTGCCAGTGTGTGTGTGGTGGGAGAAGAGGGAATAGACAACAAGAAAAACACATAGAGCTTAAAAAAAGATGTAAAATGATTCACTTCATGCCATATGGACAAAAATGTTGTCACAAAAATAAGGCCAAAAAAATAGTGCCAGGTTAGACTTTTAGTTCAAAAACATATGTATAATCATCCCCATGAACATGAATTTTAATTAGTATTTTGATAGAGAGAAACCAGATATTTTTTTAACCTGCTCTGTTCTTGTTTTCTGTTCCTCTCCCAGTTTTAGCCTCCATTAAACATTCATATACTGTATGTTTTGTGTCTGTATGAGGAAAGTGCCTTATCCCTGGATTGGTGGGAATGCAAACATCTTGGTTTTCTGTGGCATGCAAAATATCTTCCCAGTGGAGCTTGCAAGCAGAAACATTATCACTGGGGAAATCTTGAGCTCTCTCTGAGCCCCAGGCACACCAGGAAGGAAGGCAGCCATATGCCTTTTTTCTTTGTCAATGGATGCAGATGCCTCCATTTCATTCCCCAGATCTCCCCTTCACACCCATCCACCTCTCCTCTCTCTGGGATTCCTTTAAAAAAGAAGTTTAATATATATGCATAATACTATGTGACAGGGCAGTTTTTTTTATTTTTTATTTTATTGTTTTTGAGAGAGAGCAATACAGAGACAGAGAGAGAACTGAACTGGGGGCACTCCCCAGTTCAGCACATGGGTCCGCACTGGCCGGGCCGGGATTCGAACCTTGGTCCCCCGCTCTGCAAAGTGAGCACTTAACCCACTGAGCCATCCCGGCTTCCCCAACAGGGTAGTTTTAGAGACATTTTGATAAGATTGTGACTACTTTAAAAAGTGGAATCTGAAACTTATTGATGAATTAACTTAATACATGCTCACGTTTTACTTAATTAGGTATGTTCCACCTACTTCCAAAAAGGGTTTCTGATGACAATATACTCCTGTGCTGAATCATCTTATCTTATAGCAAAGCCCCTTCCCATCTTAAATGAGGTGCTTCAGTCAGTGCCCTGCATGTGATAATGAGATGATGATATAACAAATTGCTTATATTAGCAATGACTTTGCTGCTTTGTGGGGGGCATCCACACCCCATTTTTTTTCTCTTGAGAGCAATACATGGGAATCAGATATTTGAATTAAAAATAATACAAGAGAATAAAAACCCTGATATTAAAAGATCAATCAAGTCTTGGTACAAATACGTTAATCTATTTTCTATTCTTTATTAGAATCCTGAGCTTTACTCAGAGTATTAGCTATACTTCAGTCTATTTCAAGGGCAAAGGTAAAATCAACAATGGTCTTAGCACAGTAAATTTTACAAGCCTCTTGGAGTTTCTCAGAGATTTCTCAGATTTTACTGTTTGACAGGCACTAACACAACCATTTCTTCTTTTTTTTTTCTCTTACCTTTCTTCCCTGAGGCACCTCTGGCCCATTCAGTGAGAGTAGAATACCTCATAGGCACTTATTCGGTACACCCTTTTGGTCCTGGCATTTTTTTCTGGGCTTGTTGTCTAACTTGTACTCTTTCTCAAATCTATTATTCATCATTCCTATAACAGTTATGACAACAGGGGGGCATGTGCTATTGGCCACATGGTGACCTCAAGCCACAAAATGAGATCCATATCCATCTATTACATGGAGACTGCAATAGAAATAGTCTTGGCTTTATCTGTAGGATGCATCTTTTTTTTTTTTTTTTTTTTGGGAAAGAGTAGAATAAAGCTAAACGTATCTGCCTGCCTTTAGAACTCTAACTCATTATTATATTTCCTGGACTATTCTCAGGCTTTTGTGTCAGATTAAAGTTAAATGCACTAGATCCATTCATTCATTCAATCTTTTAACCCATCACTATTAGCAAGCTTCTAAGATGAATTCTAAATTTAGGGAAAGTTTAGGGTTGCTCCTTGTAACAAAGATGTTTGTACATAGGAGAATATGTTTGGCTCTTATGATTTTTAGGACTTCTAGTGGATTTAGGTTTGTTTAGCATTTCAAAGTCCTGTGAAATAAAGAAAAATTTCAGAATATCCCAAAATATATATGTTTTTCTCTTTGTATCCACCAACTAAAATGTGAGCATTATTCACAGAGAACTGCATTCAGTTATTGTATTGATATCTACAGTAAAATGGAGCTCTGACAAAAGCATCAAAGGTAATTCAGGCTTCCCAATCTTACTCCTCATGCCACAAATGTGCAGGCAGCTGACACCAGCTAAAGTATACTAAGGCAACCTTCTCACCCACTAGTGGTTTTCTGAGAACGATATGAGGATATTTAAATATATTCATCTAGGTTATTAATTATAACATTATGTACAGTTGTCACATATTAGAAATAACCTGAATTTCCAGCAATAAAAGATCTGTTAAGTAAATTGAAGTATGCTCATACAATGACGTATCATAAAGTTATAAAAAAATAATAAGGAAGCTGTCTAGGTACTAATATGGAGACATTTTCAGGATCCCTTGTTATATGAAAGTTTTAAAAAACTTGAAAGTGTTTAGATAGTATGCTGTCTTTTGTATAAGAAAAAGAGCAAATAAGAATAGATATCCTGCTTATTTTTATAGGAAGGATAAGCCAGAATTAATGAAAATAATTCCATATAATGTGTGGATGCAGCTGAATAGAAGGGATATGGATGGAAGTAAGCTTCCTTAGAGTTACCTTTATATATAGTTTTGACTTCTGGACCATGCAGATTTCATATACAAATATATTTAAAAATTAAAATTTAATCAACAAGGATGAAAAAATATCTGTGATGTTAAGATACTGACATTGATGGAAAGCTGAATGGTAATTATTGTTGATGTTACTTCAGACCAATGCTCTACTAAGGATCAAAGAGGAAGTGAAGGGGGAAGCTTTTAAGAGATTTATGCCTACTAAGTTGTATATATTACTGGTAATTTCCCATGACATTTAATTCTTAAATTTTACTTCTATTTAATTCCTACAACAAATAGGAACCCCTCTTCTCTCTCTCTCGCTCTCCTTCTTGCTACTCCTTTGACAAGAGAGGAGAATAAATACAATTATTGATAGTTTTCTCTACTTTGGTAGTAATTTGAGTCAATGATGTGACTTTATATCATGTATTTCGGGGGAGGGAAGATACAGAATCAGTGCATATTCTTTGCCAGTTTCTAAAGTCATTGTAATTATTAACAAACATAACATGTTACAGGATATATTACTAGCTTTCTGAGCCATATTGTATTTTTCTCTTTAATTTTTACTTACTACACAAACAATGCCAATAATGTACTATTTTCTACTAACCTGTAACCAGCTCCCTGAGAGTATAAAATACTTTTGCAGTTAACTCTTTTGGAGGCAAGAAAATAGTAATTACTGAAATTATTTTGAGAAAATGAAATATGACTATAGAAAGTAAAAATACAGATAAGCCCTGCTAATTGTTAATATGTTACATGAATGGGATTTTCAGTGGCCCACAGTGTTAAAGTTTTAAACATTTTCCTAGCTTCTGCCCTGTGTGACTCTTGATTTAGTGTGTTCATATACTTTTTATTGCAAAACAAAGATATGAACATATGTATTAAAAAAATTGATTTATATTGGATTTTAGGCAATGTTTTTGTTTTTGTGTTTGTTTTTGTTTTTTAAGTAAAGAAACCTTGATTTTGGTGATAAATTAAAGCTGTAGATTCATGCTCTCAATTGTTCATGATGTTGCCATTTGGGATACAGTATGTATAATCATGAAGTTCACTTTCTTTATCTGTGTATAATTTGTGTTCAGTTTAACAAAAGTGTATTGGCACCTACTGAACTCTCTTGCACTTTAGGAATTCTTTTTACCCCATGGCCTTTACATTAAATTGGCAAAATTTCAAAGAATTTTACACAGGTAAGCAGTCTGAGAACTAAACACACTGAGTAGAGAGAAAAGAAGAAGATGGCTGGAGCGAGATATGGATGAACACCCTGTATATTTGTAAGGAGAGTGAAGGGAATTACGAAGCATGAGTAGCCTGTGTTAGGGTAAATTTTTCGTTATGAGCTAAGTCAATGATCACAATATTAAAGTGATACCATGGCACATGTCAATGCTTTTCATCATGCGGTGACATAGTGAAAAAAATAATGAAGTGGAAACGTCAGTTCCCCATATCAAAAGCTGAGAACTATATGTCCTCCCAGCCAAAGAAGGCAAGATCTGGATTTTTTTTTTTTAATCTGGATATATAGAGTAAATATGCAACGCTCTTGATAATGTTGGCTGATGAAATGAAATTCACCAACTGTAATTCTGGCACAGAGAGACACATAGAGTGTCGGCATACACACACACATACACACACACACAATCAGCATATCCTTAATCATTTGCTATCTTATTTACATTTCATTTGCTAGAGTAAATTCTATCATTTGAACTTTTAAAAAATATATTTCAATATTACTTAGGGAGAAAATCGGAAATAATGTGATTGGCTTTCAAATAGCTTATTACCATTCAAATACTTTCAAGATAAATTATATTTTAAAGACAACTATCGTGTTTTAGCTTCTGAAACATTCTAAATGGAGACTTTGCTCTGAGTAATCAAAATTGCTTCAGTTGTGTAGAGCAGCATTAAAAGCCTTGTCCACTAATTGAGTGAAACTGTGTTACAGAGGCAGCCCGGGCCCCTCATTCGATGATCTTACAGGCAGTTTGACAGCCTGGGTGTCTGTGTTCACTCTAACAGTACTGCTGGCTCAAATTACTGCTAATTCATTATGACACACTATGTCCTTCCAGTGAAACGACAATGTGGAACCCATGGGGCATCTGCCACTGTTGCTTTTTGATCACATTCCTTCCCACTTTAGTCCAGGTGACCACATTTGTATGAACCTTCTAAGTTCTTTAGCTGCCGCGTGGTGATTGAAGATATACCTTCACAGAAGAACTGAATTCAGTTCCCTTCCACTCATGTTTATAGAGAGAAAGAAGGTATCTAACAATAGGCCAAGTCAGTCTGGAAAATGACACCATGTCTAAAAGGAAATAAAGTACTTTTATGTGTACATGTATGTGCAAGGACTTCTTTTGGAATGCAAATACCTCACCTGTGTCTATTCATAGGGAATATTAATAGAAAACATTGAGATTGAATTTTCATAAATATGATACAGACTCAAAGAGAATGAAAGTTTTCTGACTATACAAGTCTGGTTTATTCAACACATTTTGGGGGAAATGTTATGTTTATGTGATGGATATTGCTGTTCAAATACTGCTTTCTTCCTCTTACTAGCAGGCAGAGTGATACAACTCTAAATTGTATGTTTGCGTCAATCAGTTCATTGTGTCAATTCAGAGAATTTCTTTTGTCCATGGAAAGATGACTTATCTACCCATAAATGGTGTCTAAATAATGTCTGGATGCAGTGTTTCCTCTGGAATCCTTAAATTGATCATGAATGTAGAAAAGGTTGTGTATATTGACCAATTGACTACATAGTGTTGGAAATGGTGGTGTTTAGTCAGTATGGGGTACAGGACACTTGTGGCACCCACTGTTTTCCCAAGGCTGAGCCTAATCTCACTGTAGGGTGTCTATTCCAAGCAATATAGACCTGGTGGGATTGTAACAGCATTAAAAGCCTGCCTAACCCCACACCATTTATGGTTTGAAGGTCCACTATTAGATTCATTCTGTTGGGTTATATTACGAAAAAAACAAAAACTTTTCATGACATAATCTAATTACATAAAATAGCGAATACATTACTATTGGTTATTAGTAATCACTTATTCATTTATTTACCTAATGTTTGTTTCTGTTAACTGTATCCCTCCATAAAATGCACTCTACCAAATCCATTGGTCCAGCACTAATGCTCCTTACCTCATCTTACAAAATTTTTGGATAAAATATGTATATCTATGTTTACATAGTAGTTCTTAACATGTTTTAACTAAATGACTACTTTCTTTACCAAATTTGCTCCATCTACATTTAATCTTCACAATTTCAGGGAATAGCAATTCCATCCTTCTATTTGCTCATTCCAAGCACCTGGGAGTCATCTTTGACTTCTAGCTTTCAATCACACACAAACATCTTAATCCATTGACAAAACCTGTCTGCAAAAGATATGTATCCTGAATTCACCACTGCCACTATGGCTCAAGATAACATAAACTATTGCCTGGAATGTTAAAGAAGACTCTATCCTTATACATACCCTCAGTCTATTCTTAACATAGTTCTGGAAATAGATGGAGGCATTTTGGTTGTCAAAAGATCTAGGGATTGCTGCAGGCCTTTAGTGGCCTGAGTTTAGAGATGTTAAATGACTGCTGTGTGCTTGATGATCAGGACAAAGAGGTGTTGGCCACCCAAAATGTCAATAGCAACCCTACTGATAAATACCGAACCCTTCAAAAACCTAAGTCCCATCATATAGCATTTCTTTTTAAACCACTCCAATGGCTCCTAATTTTTCTGAGAACAAACGCCAGTATTCTAGAACAGTTAAAACATCAGAAGGGTCAGCTGTGTCTTTCACAGTCTGAGCTTGCCCCTCCCTCACTTCTCTGATTATATTTCCTATTACTCTGTCATCTACTCATTGCATTCCAGCCACTCTGAAAATACAATCATGCCAGCATGCTATTACCACTGCCTGAAAAATTCTTTATTCAGTATACATCTGTTTTACTCCCTCACCTCCTTTTTCAAATGTCTTTCTCAGTTACCTAAAATTGTAGATCCTCCTTTCAGATTGCCATCCACGAGCTGATTTGTCTCCAAAATAGTTACCACCATGTAACATGTTGTTATATTCTTGTCTTTCTTCACTCACCAGACTAAAAGCTTAATGAGAGATTTTTGTCTGTTTTGTACCCTACTAATATCACACTGCTTACAACAGTATCTAACATACTGTGGGTGTTCAATAAATAGTTTTTTGAGTGAATGAAGTTAAACTCATTAGTCAGCATTGCACTGAAGAAATAGAGATTTAAAAGCTGAGAGGCTAGTAGATTTGTCAAGAGACACATAGCTAGTAAAGAAAAGAATTTACACATGTTCTTATGAATGTATTTATTCATTATCTACTAAATATTTATTAAAATCCAATTTATATCAGACACTGTTTAAGGCTAGAGGTAAAGCAATGAACAAAAAAGGCAAGGTCATAAAACAAACTAGTTTTAGAGGTGGTAAGTGCTGAGGAAATTTAAAAAATCTAGTGACAGGTGGGGGAAGGGAGCTCTAATTCTTGTAATTTTCCCATTTATAACCAGAATTGCTCATTTCCTTATTAGTAACAATTACTTTATTTGCTGCATTAACCAGCACTTTAAAAGAAAACAAAATGGGGAATTAATACATGGAGAGGTACATTTTGAAGAGGTCTGTGTGGTCTGTTGGAAGGAAAATGGATTTTGAAGTCAGGCAGTCTTAGGTTCAAATCCCAGCTCTGCCACAAGTTACCCATGTGACCATGGGAAACTAAACACAACTCAGTAACCTCCTTTGTTGAGTGTTAGTAATGCACACTTCATAGGGTGGTTGTGAAGTAAAGAGCTGGTGTAGATAAGATGCCCAAGAAATAAAAATTAAATTTAAATACATAATTAAGTCAATTTGTCTACTACACAGGAAATGGACCTGGATGGGATGCCCAGTGGGCATCTATATGCTGAGGATGAAAAAGGCACATTATGAGTGAACTAGGTGCCAACTCAGAACTTTTTTAGAGCCCTTTTTACCAAATTTAAATGGCAATATAGAATTTTTATGAAATTTCTGTTACTCTATTTAATAACCACTTTACTATTATGGAAGTTACATAATTTATTAGAGAAATATTTAGAAATTTTAGATAAAAAGGAGAATATAATAAATGTGTATAATTCTAAATGTAACATTATAACATTTATCTTTTGTCATTTTTATATCCTTATAATCCTGTGTGAGCACCACTGAATATATAAACTACAGATCCTCTGCCTAGTAGCCATAATTAATACTTTGGAACAAAATCAGTGTTTAGGAACTTTTGGGTCCTGGTGTTGCAGGACTATTATTTGAATCTGGGCTGTGCTAATTATTAATATTAGGCCTCATTTTTCTTGGCATGTTAGTAGGAAATGATCTGTTGTTTACTTAACCAGTGCCCTATTGTAAGCCATTTGGACTTATTTCTTTTTCTTTATTATCAGTAATATTTAAATCAATATATTTAGGCAAAATTTTTTCTTGTTTTTAGAATTATTTCCTCATATCTATAGTCTTAGAAATTAAATTACATATAAACATGGGTAATATGGCTGGTATATGTGATCCAAAACTTTTTCCAAAAATTTGAACTACTTTCAACTTTCACTAGCTGTATATAAATGGCTGCACTTTAACATGTCTTTCTGGCATAGAATAATATAATAACTTGTGGTAATTTGGCATAAGCCATAACTGTTTACTTACATATGCATGCTAGCCTACTTGTAAGGCCTGTGAAAAGAGTTCTTTAATATTCCTTGGAGAATTAGGAAAGATTTCACTGAGAAAGTAGAAAAATTGAGTTGAGGCAGAGCATGCTCAAGTTATCTCACATGTAGATTTTGAGACTGGAGCAAGGAGAACAAGTAGGCAGGTATCATCATAGTCAAGCGAGAAAAGCACAGGAGTGTTTTTAGAAGGGCAGAAGCTATGGATGTGGAAAGAAAGGGACATATTTTATAGATTTTTAAGAGATGGGACGAGCATGATTCAATGGCCAATTAGCTGCAGAGGGTGAGGAAAAGGAGTCTCCCTCTAGGCTCAGCCTAAAGACTTTTTATTTGAAGAATTTTAAATTTATATAAATCACCTATTTGGTTAATATCTTCTGAGTTTAGTTACATTCGAATACCTGAATTACAGCAAACAAAGATGATCCCTATTCACATACTAGATGTGGTTAGACAGCTGTTTTGTCTTTCATCTTCCAGCATGCCTTTCCAACTCATCTTCTAGAAAGAGAACACCTCTACCCCATAAACACATACCCACCCTTTCCTTGGGGAAAACAGTTTCTAAATTCTCTGCCTACCACAAAGTTATATGATATAGTACTGACCAGTCATAGAACTTTATACTGCTGGCTGCATTGGGTGATAACAAGAGAGATGGCTTCTAGTTTTCTTGATATGCATACAAAAGTACTTCCTATGACATTTCACCTTCCCATTGAATGGTAATTTAAATTAACTAAAATACCTGTACATGTTCTTGCTGTGGCGTGAAAGATAATAAGAGCAATAAGATAATCTAACGTTGAGTACTTATAATGTTACTCAGTGCTACTCGGTGGACCAGGCACTCTTACACTTGGCAGTGTTTAACTCATTTAACTCTATTAACCACTCTATAAGGCATGCATTATTATAATTTGTATATAATGATGAGGAAATGGAGGAATCAAGACATTCAGTATCTTTCCAATGGTCATGTGAAAGCACTGGAGCTGGGATAGCCAGAATTAACAAATTCTCAATAGAGGAAATGTGGCATTTTTATTCATTATCTTAAAGAACAATACCAACAAGTAATCATCTCTTCTATAAGATTAAACTTTACTTGCATATTATACAGAATTTCTTGGGGCTAAGTATTTTTTTACTTGATAATTATTTAATTAGCTTGCTAATCAACTATATGAATGTTGTTTATTTGGTGATGATAATGCTGTGTTATGTATCTGTGGTGGATCAGCTCACTTCTTACATTATCACTGGAAATTTCTACTTTATAATTTTTCATTTTATTTAATTTACTTAAACACATTATAATGTCTGCTGTACTGTTAATTCCTAAAATGCAGAATCCATGTCTAATTAAACTTCTTAGCTTTTAAAATAGGCTGGAAAAAAATTAACATTTATTATTGGGTTCTGTGAGTATATTTAATTAGTCCTCACTGCAAAGATGAGGAAACTAGAGTTCAGAAAAGTTTTGCCAACTATAGTTGAGGACTGAACTCAAACTGAATTCCAGATAATCTCAAAATATGTATTCTGTTATTCCCCATTTAACTTACTACATATACAATATTTTATAGTAAGCACTCATTAATTTTCTGTTGAGTAAATGAATAGATCACTGTATAGATGGTTGCTACTCAACAAATCCGCAACTTAACTCAAAGCAATGTACATGCGTTCTGTGGGGAAGAGAATAGAACCTTATTTAAATTTCCACAGCAGAAAATATACTTGGATAGCCAACCATGAAGGAAATAAACAAAGAGATTAAGCATCTTAGATTGTATAAACTGGAACTGATCAGGCTGCTTAATCACATAACTGTTTTCATAAAATTGAGTAATGTAACCTCTTAATATTTCTTTAAATTAATTCATATTAAGACTAAAGGTTAAATTGATAAAATTGGGACTTTGATTTTATCACTGATATTTGATATTTTTAAAGTGTAAGTTTTCTCATATACTTATCTAATTTTGTTTGGCAGCTAAGATTTCCTTTCACAACTGTCATTCTTAAATAGAGAATTTTAAAATCTCTAAAGTATCTATGATTTTCCATTTTTCACAAATTGTATTTTCAACTTCACTATACTTTGGATTAAAAAAATTGTTTTACACTATCAGCCCGGATAAATTGACAAATATACTTGAATTGGATCATACTACATGAGCTCTGTTGAAAGAGTAATCTCTGAAGACTGATTTAAAAGTAGCATATTATTTTATTATTGGTATTTAGCTTTGGCATGCAATTAATATTATTTGTCAAGGAATAATCAATCAAAACATAACATTTCTTTCATATTATTTAACATGGTAATATATTTTCAATATAGATGTGGGTACTTTTCTTTTAAAAATGGGAATAGGTTTGTGTTTAAGTATCTTTGTTTTATACTGTGTAATTAAAAAAAACTGCCTTATTGGGTTATAATTATGTACTATACAATACACTCATTTAATGTGTGAAATTCAGTGTTTTTAATACATTCAAGGAATTGTTCCATAGCAGCACAATCTAATTTTAAAACATTATCATCTGACAAAAAGAAACTCCACACTCATTAATAGTCACTCCCTAAAACCCTCCAAATCTCCTTTTCCTATAACTCTAGATAACTCCTAATCTGTTTATGTCTCCACAGAATTACCTATTCTGGACATTTCTTTTAAATAGAATCATACAATACACAGTCTTTTGTTACTGGCTTTCATATGGTGTAACGTCTTCAAGGTTTATTCATGTTGTAACATGTACGTCATTCCTTTTTATGGCTGAACAATTTTCCATTGCATGGCTATACCTAATTTAGTTTAACCATTCATTTATTGCTACCTTTTGGCTTTTATTAATAATGCTAATGTAAACATTGATGCATAATGTTTTGTACGAACATATGTTTGACATCTCTTGTTTGTACATAAGAAAGGAATTGCTGGGTCACTTGATAACTCTACATGTAACCTTTTAGGAACAGCCAAGCCATTTTTCAAAGCACCTGTAGAACTTCACAATGCTATCAGTGATTTATGAGGGTTTCAATTTCTCTGCATCCTCACTAGCACTTGTTATTATCTATCTTTTTAAAATAGCCATCTTAATGGATGTGAAATGGTACAAGGGGTGGTCAAGAAATTTGCAGAATGCAGGGGAAGAAGGATAAAAAAACAACTATATTATTTTTCCTTTACAATATATTCATTCTTAACACTAATGAACTTTTCAGATCTTTTGATAAGTTTATTTATACCCTTGAAAATAAAGTTTTGTTTTTGTCCTCAAATTACAACTTTAACCTTCTTTGTCATCTGGAAATTTCTTTCCTCAGAGCTGTTTGTTCATATTTAGGAACAAATAATAATCAAACTGAGCCAGGTCTGGACTGAAGGGAGGGTGGTTTAATGTTTGGAAGCCATAGCCATGAGTAGTAGCCAACACAGCATTGCTCTTGTGCGTGGGTGTGTTGTCATGCAAAAGCAGCACCATTTTGGTCTGTTTTCCTCTTCTTTTCTTCTTCACAGAGTCTTTTAACTGTTTCAGCAGACTGGAATAGTACTCTCCAGTCATTGTGACACTCTTATCTTTTTCATCGATCAGCAGGACACCCTCCATATCCCCAAAAACAGTAGCCATGATTTTCCCAGCCGATTGTGACACCTTGAACTTCTCAGGGGTTGACATGCCTTTTTCATGCCACTGCATGGACTCCTGCTTTGACTCAGGCTTATAATGATGAACCCAAGTTTCACTCCAGTGAAAATCTGGTCTAAAACTTCATCTTTGTTGTCTCTGACGAGGTTCAAAAACTATTATGAACACTTGATGTGCTGTTGTTTTTAAAGTGGTGTGAGCATTCTCTGTATCCATCTTGCACTGACTTTTGACATCCTTAGATGCTGATGGAGAATATTCAAAATGGTTGTAGGTGATAATCCTATCACTTCTGCCAGATGCTTTTTATTCAATCTGGCATCTTCTACTACAAGTTTTCAGCGTTTTTGACAATGTCTAAGGAAGTGGCTTCAACAGGGCATCCTGGATGGAAGTCCTATTCAATTGCCTCTTTGCCTTGCTTGAAAAGGCTGTGCCACTTGTAAATCATGGGTTTCCCAAGGCAGCACTCTTTGTAAACTGCTAACGTCTCTCCCAAAATGGTTTTGTTGAGGAACCTAATGGTGCAAAATTTAATTTTAATTTTACTTGGGGTTTTCTTCACTTTTGACGTGCTTCTTCATCAATATTTGAAGGAACTCGGATGCAAATAGGCCGAAATTTTTCACATATACTAATAGTAAGTCACACAAACTTTGTGTACTAGTACTCCCACCTCTCCTATAACTCCCCTGTTCCTCAAATTTCTTTACCACTTCTGGTATATATTTGTGTTTTTGGCTTGCCTTTGCCTAATGGCTAATGTTGAGCATCTTTTATATGTTAATTGGTCATTTATATATTTCTCTGCTAAATGTCTATTCATATTCTTTGCCCATTTCTATATTGGGTTTTTAATATTTTGTTATGTAATTGTAATAGGTCTCTCATATATCCTGTATACAAGTCCCTTATCAGATGTATATTTCCAAATATTTTCTTCCATTCTATAGGTTGTTTTTTATTTTCTTGAGTCTGTACTTTGAAGCACAGAGGTTTTGTATTTTGATGTCCAAATGTCTATTTTCTTCTTTTGTTACTTGTATTATTTGTTGGTGTTATATCTGAGACACCATTGTCGAACTCAAGGTTATGAAACATTTATGTTTTCTTCTAAGATTTTTTTTAGGTTTAGGTCTTACATTTAGTTATAGGATCTATTTTGAGTTAATTTTTTTATGGTATTGAAGTAGGGATCCAATTTCATTCTTGTGCATATGGATATCCAGTTGTCCCAGAACCATTTCTTTAAACAACTATTACGTTCCAATAGTAGTACTCTGACATCAGTTGGGTGTTTGTCCATTGAATTAAATCTAATACTCTCTGGAGTTAGCATCAGAACCCACAAGTTAAAAGTTAAGGTCTCCAACAAGACTGACATTAGAAGCCAGCTGCAGGTGGGGTTTATTGCTGTGGTCACTTCTGCCTGGCTGATTTGGTAGTTTCCAGGACACTCCTTCAGGTTTCTTAATTCGCTAGAATGACTCACAGAACTCATGAAAGTGCTATCCTAATGATTAACCTTTTATAATAAAGGATTCAGGTGAACAGTCAGATGACGAGGTATGTAGGACAAGTCTGGAAGGGTCTTGAGTACAGGAGTTTCTTTTTCTGTGGCGTCAGGGTGTGCCACCCTCTGGGTACATCAATACGTTCGTTCACCAGCCAGGAAGCTCTCTGAGCCTCACTGTTTGGAGTTTTTACTGAATTTTTTTTTACATAGGCATGATTGATTAAATCATTGACCATGTAATTAAACTCAATTCCAGCTCCTCTTCTCTCCTCATAAGTGGGTGGTAGTGGTGATGGGGTTCTGAAAGTGCCAGCTTTCAAATCACATGATTGCTTTTTTTCTGACAACCTCTCCCATCCTGAAACTGTCTAGGGGCTCTGCCATGAATCACTTCACAAAGGCAGAGCTACCACTTAGGGAATTCTAGGTGTTTTTGAAGCTCTGTGCCAGAAACCAGGGATAAAGACCAGGTTTATTTTTATCATACCACAACTGTTCTTTGCTTCATTGAATTTTTTGTGTGTGTCAAAATCAGTTGACCATAAAAGTCTGTGTTTATTTCTATACATGTACTTCTATGGCATTGATCTATGTTTGAATCTTTATGTCAATATCACACTATCTGGATGACTATGGCTTTGTCTTAAGCTTTGAAGTTGGGAAGGATGCATTGCCAACTTTTCTCTCCTTTTTCAGTTTTTGTTTGCTTGTTTGTTTGTTTGGTTGTTTATCTACACTGGATACCCAGAATTTTTATATGAATATTAGGATTAGCTTATAAGTTTCTGCCAAAAAAATAAGTCAGCTGAAATTTTTATAGGGATTGTATTGAATCTACAGATCAATTTAGGGAGTATTGTCATTTAAAGAATACTAAGGATTCTGACCCATTAATGTGGTATGTCTTTACATCCTTTCAGTTATTCTTTCATTTCTTTCAATTGTGTTTTAGTTTTTAATGTTTGTCTTCCACCTCTATTATTGAAGTTATGCTTGGTATTTTCTTTTTCCTGTGGATGGGATTTTTTTCTCAAAGTTATTTGTGTAATGGTGTATGGAAATTCAGTTGGTTTTTGTATATTGATCAAGTATCCTGTAACCTTACTGAGCTTGTTCAATAATTCTAAATTTTTTTTAATGAATGCCTTAGGATTAAAAAAAATGCTATATGAAAATGGAAATAGTTTTACTTCTTTTTTTCAATCTGGATGTGTTTTATTATCATTTTTTTCTTTCCTAATGAACCTGACTATAACCTCCAGCACAATGTTAAATAGAAGTGATAGGAGTGGATATCCTTGTCTTATTTCTGGTTTTAGCAACAATCAGTCTTTCACCCTCAAGTATGACAGTTGTGAGTTTTTTGTAGATACATTTTATGAGGTTGAGGAAGTTTTCTTCTATTACTAGTTTTTCCAGTATTTTTATCATGAAAGGGTATTGAATTTTTGTCATG
>PVKE010017296.1:0-30933 GCA_004027555.1 Craseonycteris thonglongyai
TCAAATGTGATTTTTTTTTTTAAACAGTAAATTCCTCGGGGAAGATGGAATATTCTGGTTGATGGAATAGCGTGGTTGACGGTCTCTGAGAAAAGGGATCTTGGAATGACACCCTTTCACACTGTTTACCATTGGAATTGTGCCAGCCCGCTCCGGGAGTTTGGGAGGAAGCAATGAGACCCCTTCGATTTGGTGTGACGTAGACCCTAAGTCTTGACCTCACCTTCACTGGCTGGATCGCCTTGTATCGGTTACTTAATCTCTCTCATCCTTTGGTTTCACATCTATAGACTGAAGATAAAAATACCCAAAACATGGTGCAATCAGTAAGATTATATAAAATAATAATATATCGCTGTGCTGAGAACACAGTCCCTCACCAAATGAGGCAGGATCATAGTCAATCATTTATTCCTGACACTTAATTGTGAACATTGAGGTAAATCTCAGGCTGTTTCGAAGTTGAGTGATTACAGCTTTGTCATTGAAATAATTCTGTCTCTCTCTAGGATACAGGTTAACCCTGGATATGCCTGCATTGTAGAAAAAAGCTATGCCCTACACCCTTTAAAGACAGAGAGAGATGTGGTAGTTCCTGTCTGTTTTGCAGTGACCTGTGGGAGGAGAGGAAACCAGAGCACGCGATAGGCTCAGGCGGGAGCGTGCAGACCCACCTATAGGGTGTTGGGCACCCTGTTCATGGAAATCCCTGGGGATTCTTGACATTGGCCTAGTATTGCCCTTGATTTTAGCCTAAGGGCAGACAAGTGATACTGGCCTCAAATCAACAGTAATAGTATCAGTACTACTAGTGCTTAATACTTAGCACATTGGTACTCGGTACATTGACGTCTTCCTGTGTGTTACCTTATTTAATTCTCACACGAGCTGTATGAAGTCAGCTAGCTGTCCTAGGGTCTTAACAGCTGGCAGGCTAATGGCGTGGTATCAGACGTACCAGGATTTCCGTCTCAGCCCTCTCATGACTGGGTCACGTTAGACAGGCTGTTCATTGGATTGAAGTGTCTGCTGCTTCTGTTAATGGAAGCACTTTTGATCATTGTAATCGTGGGTGAGGGCACGGAGCCTATAAATCTCAAGGCCTTGCAGCACATAAGGGCCAGGCGAGAATCTGAGCCTCGGTGTGTCTGTTCTTCCCTTCTGCTCCAGGCTTCTCTCTATGTAAAACTCAAGATGGAGGAAGCTGGGATGGCTCAGCAGCGGGTTAAGCGCTCGCTTTGCAGCCCTGGGGACCAAGGATTGAGTCCCGGCCCCGGCCCCGGCCCGTGTGGACCCATATGCTGAACTGGGGTGAGCTTCCCATGCGGGAGGCCCCCAGTTCCGTTCTCACCCCCAGGTTCAGCCCCTGCCCAGTTCCTGCACCCTGCACGGCCCCCGCCCACCTGTGTGGAATGAAACCATGTTGAAAACTGATGATGTACAACTATGGAGACCGTTCTGGGCCCTCCCCCTTCTTTCTGTCTCTCTCTGTCAAAAACAATAAAATAAATCTTAAAAAAAAAATAACAACCACTAAAAGCTAAAGATCTAAGTAGAAGGGGGGCAGGGAGCACAGAGAAATGTCTGCTGCTTGTTGTCTATATACTGATTGCATCAGGGCGAAGAAAAGGTAAACTAAGTGCAATTGAATTCTGCTATTTTCTCTTCAAATAGATAAAATTTTTCAATTTTTAGCTACAGGGAAAAGGGGGTAACAAATGATCTGTTATTTCATTCAATGGACATATATTTGAATGATTATTGTATATAACACAGTATTGAACTTGACTGTGTAACCCAAGGTCACTTAGAAAAATGATATCCGAGGCCCAACTTGACCTCTGTCACTGTGACTTGGTGGTTCAGTGTTTTCCTTAAAAAATCGGTCTAGCATCTAGATCGGTGATCACATCCTGAGAACCACTGACCTGGTTGTGCATCTCAAGGCCGTCACATTCCTATGTCACCAATAGGTAGTTGGATGCAAATCATTCATCATTAAATATGAAGTCGCAGTGTTTGAAAAAAGATATAATCAAACCTAACAGTATATTTCTCTTTATCCTAATCATATCACTCTCGATCTACAAATCAGTACCAATGTCCAGGGAATTGTGCACAGAAACATAGGCTGCCTGTAGGAACACCATCCATCCTGTGTGCTGATTTGAAAAATAAGTTTAAGAGGAATGAGGCTACACACATTTAAGTGGTCTTCCACTATTTTTTTTTTTTTTTTTGCCTCGTCACCTTTTCTCTTGTCCCTGTCGTGTCTGATTTTCCCGTGAATTCTGCTGCAGCCATTGGCTACATACGATATACTTTTCTGTGCAACTCCAGCCAGTATCTTGGATGTTATCAATAGCTCCCAAGAAGCAGAGGAAACGGGTGGCACAGGGCATTCCAGGATAAGACAACCATCACAAAGACGCAAGAGCAAGGAAGGTTCAGTGACATAATCCAATGGCGGACATGAGCTCAGGTGGAAGCATTTCACCTTTAATGAACAGGAACCCCCTCAAGGCTCATGCTGAAGAGAGGGATGGGTGTAGATATAGACCAGATTGTACAGTGAAATAGAAGGCACAGTCCTTCCCAAGAGAGAAGCGGTAGTCATTTTTATTTTTATTTATTTATTTATTTATTTTTTATTAATTTTTTTATTTTTTTATTTTTAAAGATTTATTTATTGTTTTTGACAGAGAGAGAGATACAGAGTCAGAGAGAGACAGAAGGGGGAGGGCCCAGAACAGTCTCCATAGTTGCACATCATTGGTTTTTCCACACAGTTTCATTGCACAGGTGGGCGGGGCTGCACAGGGCAGGAACTGGGCCGGGGTCTCGCCCCAGTGAGAACTGAACTGGGGGCACTCCCCAGTTCAGCATATGGGTCCACACGGGCCAGGGCCGGGATACGATCCTCAGTCCCCAGGGCTGCAAAGTGAGAGCCTAACCCACTGAGCCATCCCGGCTTCCCCCCGGTAGTCATTTTTAGGGGGCTTGAGTGGCTTCTCTGAGCCACCAAAGAGAACGGAAGAGTTAGCTGACCACAACAAGTAATGTGTTGACTAACAACCTTGAAAAGATACCTGGCATTAGAAAATGGGCCATCGTAGCGGTCAAGATTCGCAGGTAGTTTTCATTTTCTTTTTCTTCCAGCAGCAACCAATGTGTACATATGCAAGAACCAAGTCAGAGAGTAGGATTCATCCGGGATTGACCCAGAGGAGGTGGCAAAGCAAGAGTATATCCTCAGTCACTTTGCACTGATTCAAAAATACATAATAGAAATGATGTCAAAGAGAGGGATCAGAAATAACACCAGATACATGAGAACATTTTCTGGCATGTCTTAGAATTTAATTAGGAAGTGATGAGGAAAGTAACTTATTTCAGCGTGACAGTGTCTGTGGTTTAGAGTTCATAGAAAAATAATCTTCTTGAAATAGCTTGATCATTTTTGTTCTCCTATCAGTAACATAGCTCATATTTAAACTAAAACTCTGTGAGCAAAGTTTTGATTTTTTAATCTATTAATAGCAACCATTTTTAAGTAAAAATATATAAACTAGTCAAAACCAATTTAGAATAAATCTGAGTTCAACTATTCAAAAACAACACATAAGTGAGAATAGGAAACTTAAGAATTTGGAAGTATGGATAGAAGTAACAAAATTAAATGTCTTGTTAATATTGTACTCAGAATCTTTGAAAATCATGTAGCTATGTCAAGAACACACATATGAATGAATCATTGTTATCTTTTAGGTGACACATTTGCTAATGTGTGTGTCATGTGCACTTAAATTACAGTAATGCTCTGTCCAAGTCCATAATCTTCTCAGTGTAACAGGAATCTGAGAAATAACACATTGGGTAGAAACAGGAAATATATCAACTTTTTCATTAACCATCCCTCAGCTCTGTTATGCTGGACTCCTCTTTCTTTCTGGGGAATGGCAATATATATTTTTTTAAGTCACATTTAATATTTAAGTCATGTAGTTCTGATTTCCAAAAACTCAGTCATGTTCTTTTTTCAATGTCAATTTCATCATATTTTATTCACCCCAAGCCCCTTCTTTCTTCAAAAGAGCATTTCTTTGAATTACAGCTCTTAGGCCAATAAGTATTTTTTAAATCTTTTTCTAAATAATTGATTTTATGCTAACTATGAAATCGTGCAAATATTGAAATCCAAATACAAAATTGAATAAGGAAGCTTCCTATTTGAGTATTTTGAATTTTTAAAAGTTCAAGCTTAAACTGTGATTGTAAGTTAAATTTAATGGGCTTCATTTCATCTAAATGCACTAAATTTATGAGGGTAATGTAGTCATAGCATGAAGATAAATAGTATTCCAGTGAGTAAAAAATATTAATATGTGTATATTATGATTTGTAAGCTCAGTTATAGAAAATGATATTGACATATTAGCTAAATATTTACTACTTTGTACAGATATCTTATATAAAGATAGAAGCATATACTTAGTGTACTCTTCCTAGATAAATGCAAAGAAATTAGAAAAAACTTATAACTGCAACCTCATTTTTTGTTAAAATCAGAAAACATTTAAGGCACAGAAAGTCAAGGTGTGGAGGATTATGGGAGTCCATGAGGACTGCGCAGAACAGCATTGGGAGAAGACAACAAATATCATATAGATCCAGCCAAAGTATTCTTATATTTGAGGTACAAAAGCTGGAGGTGCTCAAAATATCTCATTTCTAATAATAAAAATAAGTTTGCAGGTGCACTTCCAGGTGGCAGCTGATCCAGACCCAGAGGTAAGAATAAATGAACCCCCCGCAGGAAACACTGTGTCATATGGAAATGTCCAGATGGTTGCAAGTTGTCCTGGTACTTCTATTAAGTGACTGTCATTTGCGTAGCTTGTCCCAGCAAAATGTGCATTGTTCTTGTCTGGGATGCTCTTCCTCTGTCCTTCGAATCTCAATGATAGCCTTACTGGGTAAAGTAATCTTGATTGTAGGTCCTTTTCATCAATTTATTTCGTGCAAATTCTTTCTTACCTGCAAAGTTTCTATTGAGAAATCAGCAGAAATCAGTCTTAAGGGAGCTTTCTTGTAGGGAAATAACTGCTTTTCTCTTGCTGCTTTTAGGAGTCTCTGTCTTTAACCTTTGACATTTTAATTATGAGGTGTCTTGGTGTGAGCCTCTTTGGGTTCCTCTTGTGTGGGACTTTGTGCTTCCTGGGCTTGTATGTCTATTTCCTTTGCCAGGTTAGGGAAGTTTTCCATCATTATTTCTTCAAATGGGTTTTTCAATCCCTTTCTCTTTCTCTATTCTGGGTCCCCTATGATGCAAATGTTGGCTTGCTTGATATTGTTCCTTAAACTGTCCTTACTTTTTTCATTTCTTTGTTTCTTTCTTTTTTCACCCCCTGTTCTGATTATGTGTTTTCTGCTACCTTGTCATCCAGATCACTGATTCAATCTTCTTCTTCTTCTAATCTGCTGTTTCTTCTCTCTGATGTATTCTTCATTTCAGTTAATATATTCTTCAGTTTTGACTGGCTTTTTTTTGTGTGTGTATGTGCTTTCTATCTCAATTTTATATTATCTATTGCTTTGTTGAGGATTTTACCGAGTTCATCTATTCTTCCCCTAAGTTCATTGAGCATCCTTAGAATCAGTGTTGTGTGAACTCTGCGTCTGGTAGATTGCTTTTCTCCTTTTTGTTTAGTTATTTTTCTGGAGCTGTCTTCTGGTCTTTCATTTGGGACATATTTCTTGGTCTCCCCACTTTGGCTGCCTTGCAGTGTTTGTTTCTATGTATTAGGTATGGCTGCTACGTCTCCCTGTCTTGACAAAACAGTCGTGTGTAGTAAGTGTGTTGTGGGGCCCAGTCGTCTTGAGCTGGGTGCTCTAGGGGTGCCTTGTGTGTCCTCTGGTTGTGGTTAGGACTCAATTGCTGCTGGCACATTAGTAAGTGCAGGTAGGTGACCCCCAGGCTGGCTGGCTATGAGGACTGGCCATGACTACAGGGGCAGAGCTGTTGGGCAGGGGCTGATGCCATGTCATGGGATTCACTTCAGGGGTCAGGTGACAGCCAACTGCACTCTTGGGTGTGTCATTTGTAGAGCTGGTTGGAAGGGGCTGTGGTGTGATCTGAATCTGGTCACCTGATGTGCAGAGTCTGGGGCCACACAGGAGGGGCTCTGGTAGAGGCCAGATTTAGCCAGTGCTTGTTCCGGGCTTGCAGTCACCTGGTAGGAGCTACAAAGTGATCTGCAGTTGTTCGCCTTCGTGCTGGGCTCCAAGTCTGTTTAAAGAGGCTACAGTGGGAAGTGAGGCTTGTGACCACTCATGCCAGATGTGGGACCCTTTGGTGGACATTATGATGTGAGCTGAGGTTATCCACCACTTGTACCAGGCTTGTGGCCACTTACTTGGAACTACGGTACAGGTCAAGACTGGCCACCATGTTTGCCATTCTTTGGACCACCTGGTGGGAACTAGAGTGCAAGTTTAGACCGGTCACCGCTTGTCGTATTGGGGCTGCTTGGCAGGACCTGCAGCGCACACTGAGGCTGGCTGCTGCTTGTGCAGACTTGCAGACCTTTGGGGAAATCTGTAGTGTGAGTCTGGGGAAGCCACCACTAGTGTGGTGCTTGCAGCCCTTTGAGTGAGTCTGCAGCATGCACGGTGGCAGGCTTCTCCTATGAAGGAGCTGCCACAGGAGGCTCAGGCTTGTCCAGCGAGCTGTGTGGGGTGGGGCTCCAGGGAATCACCAGGGTGGGGCAAGCAGTATTAGCCAGGTTGATAGCTAATTTTAGTGCCTGCCTGTTCGGGGCCAGCGGGGTGGGAAAAGGGTTCAACCAAGGACCCCTGACATCAGCCAGCACAGCCTTCCCTGCAGAGAGCAGCTCCAATCCTGCCCCTCCAGCCCTCACCTTTACGTTAGTCAAGTTAGTTCCTCCCAGTGTGTCCCGGGCACTTTTGAGCTGCTGCCCCCAGATGGAGCTCAGAGTGAGTGAGTTTGTGAGCGAGTGAGTCTGTGTGAAGGCCCTTTGAGAGGAGTGCCTTGGTCTGTCTAGCAGCCCGTTGTCTTTCTTGGATATAATTCCAGAAGCTGGTTTTCACAGCAAGATGTTATGGGGAGTCCTCATCCTGGCGCCGGGGTGCCTCATTAAAGGCCTTTGAAATGGCTTGGACTTTGGTGCTTTAGTGAGTCTTTTAAATGCAACACTGAGATGATAATTGGGAAGCATTGCTTTGAGTTCACAGGATGGTGTTTCCTTTATAGTTGTATTCGTTTCTTCCTTTGAATTCTGAAGAAAGGGGGCAGAATCTTAGACATGTTCATCCACATAAATAGGAGAAGAAGAAAGGAGAGAGATATGAGAGGGATAAGGCCCTTGCGCACCTGTGAGACTGAATGGGGCCTGGCATCAGAGAATTTATGAGACTTCCTATGAGCAAAAGTGTGTCAGAATCTTCTTCAGGAAATAAGTAAAAAGCATATTTGCAAATCAACTTACAAACCTATATTGATATCATTTAATTGAACTCAAAATATGATATTTCAAGGGCTTTATAAACCCTAGGCTAGGTGCTTTTTTCTACTTTAACACAGTTTGTCATTTATTTCAAAATCAGAATTGGTATAAATGAGAACAATAGTGCTCATGATTCAAGGATAGAGAGATTTTAAACGATTTCTTTTGGGATGTGACAATGCAGTGCATCTCTATGGGGCTGGGATGTGCTCATTTATTCCTTTTATACTTTATGCTTTATAGGGGGTCCAGAATAGAGTGTTTTTCATAGCAAGATGGGTGTGACAGAGGAAGAAGGACCCATATATCTTGTCCTAAAGTAGTTTGCAATATTTCACATTTTATATTGCTAATTGGTTTTTCTTTAAAAAGACACCAAAGTTTATTGTTGTGACTTGGGTGTAATTAAAGCAATAACTGGTAACATTGATGATGATGATGAGCATGATGGTGTTGATGATTACAATCTGGCTGACAGGCTGAGAAGGGAGTGTGACACTTATAAACATCCATATTTTCGGGGACCGTTTGACCAGTTTCCAATCCAAATGCTCAAACGGGAAGCTTGCACACGAACCGGCAGCTCTTCTGTGTGGGTAGAGGCGCAGTTGTGAGCATCAGCGGCAATCAGAAGGGAAGGCTTTGCGGGCGCTGGTGGAGCTGCGATGGCATATTGACAAACTCTAGATTTATAGAGAGAGAGAGCGGAAGAGGGGAGTGTATTTGGTTCAGTGTGAATTCTTAATTAAATGGAAGGAAAAGCAGGGGAAGAAGTTGGCACATGTAATAATCACAGTAGAGCATCTGAATTTCTAAGATGTCCCAGAAATCACTTTTCTGTAAAAGGATTTAAGTAACGTTCTTTAGTTTTCTTTGTTGGCATCATGCAGGAAGGTTAGAGTTTTCATTAGGCAGTTCTTCAGGAATAGAGACTTAAAGTTCTAGCTTCCTGCACAGTAAGAGCAGTGTATTGGTGCTTCCTGGTGCCTCAGGGTCAGAAGAGGCAGGTGCAGTGCAGGGCCCAGAGCCCCGGTTTAGACTCAGCAGTAGGAGAACAGCTCTGTCTTCCCTGCCCCAACTCAGCAGGGAAATGTAGGGAGGGAACAATGCATGTAATTATCTTGCTGACCTCACACTTTGGCTATAAAGACCACTCAGCCTGATTAATCCATTTGTACTCCCAAACACAAGAGCTGTCATTGGGTTAGCTACACTGACTACAGAGGTTAATAGAGACAAGGGAAGAATTTTTCAGTTACACGAATGCCATTTCGGTGGCCCCAAGAGTTGCCTCTTGTTTGTGTTTTAACTGCTCGGCATATACGGTTGCAGCTCTGTTATCTTGGTGTCGTTGGGTGTCAGTAAGGTTTGGTGAAGTACCAAGGACCAGTCTATTCCTGGGGAGTAAGAGCAACAGCCCCCAGATTTGACCTCACGGCTTCATTTGTCTCGAGTGCACTAAATTGTGACCTTGTTCTATATAGTAATATCAAGAGACCACCTTTTGACTTGTACTAAAATTGAACTTAATTTAAGGAGAGCACATTGCTGTTGGCAGCAATACAATATGTGAGAGATGAAGGTGAAAACCATATACTTGTGGGGGGATTTTATTTTTATTGTTAAGTTTATTGGGGTGACATTGGTTAGTAAAAGTTGCATAGTTTCCAGGTGTGCGATTCTACATGACATCGTCTGTGTGTTGCGTTGTGCACTCACCACCCAGAGTCAGTTCTCTTTGCATCACCGTGTATGTGTGGTCCCCTCCCCCTTTTACCTTCTTCATTCTCTGTTCACATACACTAGCAGTCTTGTACGGTTCACTCTTCTGGTACTTTCTCCAAAATCTTTCAAGGTATTTTGTCTAGATAAATGCCCATTAAGTTTATAACTGGACTCATCAAACTCAATAAAGCTATCATTCTTTCCATCAAACTTTTCTTCTGTTTTCTGAATGTTACACTATGAACTTTGTCTTTCTCTGGTTTTATCTTATTCTTACTCTGCCCTTGTTTCAGTGACATAATTCTTCCTAATTTTACTAAAGAATGCATTTACCTTGACCTCAGGAACAGTTCTTGGTTTTGTTTTTTATTTCTCACTGCAGTGTCTAAACAATGGGATTTCTGTACACAGGACTGACTGGCCGATTTCTTTCTTTGGGCGTTTCTGTGCACATTAGGTTGCGTTCTTCTGACTCATCATGATGCTCACTGTGGAGTATAACGTGGAGGCCCTTGACAGCAATTGTGAAGTCGTAGGTGTCAGAATTTGGGGTGTATTTAGTTATATCCAGATCCCCTTAAAAGCATCATCTTCCGAAATCGTGCAGAACATACCCCATAGGAGAACAGAAGCTCAGCGCCAGAGACTGTTGCGAGATGAGTCCCTCTTCCAACAGGCACCGGGGACTCGTGTCTGCCGGAGGTGTTCTCTTCTGAGGCTTCCGTGCTGTAAACGCCAAAGGAAACGGAAGGTAGAGGGCATCCGAATTCAGCACCGAAGACTACAGGAAGGAGACAACGTGCATCTACAACATGGGGCAGCATTCACAGAATAGAGACTGTCTGTTCTCTGAATGGATGGGTCATTTGCCATTGGTGGAATAGGTGGCCTATAGCCGATTTGTGTTGCCAGAGCTCCTAGTGGTAAGTTATAGACAACCCAGAGACAGTATGTCCTGCCTATAAAAGTGGAAGTACTAATCAGTAGTGTTCCTTGCCTCGCATAATAAAAATCGTGTAAATCATCTTCAGTAAGAGCTATCTTAGAAATCTGAATTTTTCACACAAAGAGTATTCTTAGGGGATTGGATAAGCAGATCACTATCTTACCTTCCAGATCTGAAATTCTGTGATCTAATAATATAATAATCTAGGCCATATAAAAATAAAATATCAACAGTTTGAAGATATTAAAGCATTTTTGAAAATTAAGAATCATATGTCATTAATTTCTCATTTATAGCCTGTGAATCGGTGCTTAATTGTTAAGACATGTCCTTGTTAAATATTTCAGTTACCTTTTATGGGACTTTATGTATGAAATCCATTGGACACATTACTCCCAAACCTGTTTCCTCACCCCTAAAATGGATATAAATTACTTCCTCCTGGGATTGTTAAGAGGATTCACATAGGTAAAAACTCCATTAAAAAAAGCATTATGCATATATTAGAATTATATCTGTGTTTGGCATTCACTTGGCCTATTATAGCTCTTTTCAAATGACCAAATACAAGCTTACATCTTTTCTAAAATACTCAAGCATCTTATTGTTATTATGGATTCACAAATAGAGATTTTAAGAAATGTAAAAGTGGTTTATAACCTATAAAATACAACATAAACCGTTTCAGTTGAAACTATTTCTTAACAAAAGTAATGCTCAGTCATAATCTCTCTTTATTTTCATAAGAACAGATATCCACTATTCATTAGTCTTCTCAATTTGTTACTGAAAAGCAGAAACAGTGCAGGAGAGAAGTGTGTAGCTCCTGGAGTCAGACTGTGTGGGTTCAAACCTCAGTTCTACCACTTACTAGTCTTGTGATTTTAGGGAAATACTTTTAGTCTCTCAGGGCTTCAGCTTTCTTATTTATGAAGTACTTATAATAGCGTTACCTCCTTTTGGGGTGGTTGTGAGAATTAAATGAGACAGTGTATACAAAGCACATGGCAGAGGGCCCAGAACATACTGTGTGTGTATCCGGTGAACATCAGCTTTTGTTACTGATGTCTTTCTCTGGAAGATTCTAGGCAGTTCCCTCCTTCAGTCTAGTCCCTCCATCCTAACACACAGAGGGTTTCTGACACATCAGGACCATGAAGAATCTTACTCTCTAGGTCAAACCTTCCAGACAATTTTGCATTTGCTAACGATCTTGTGGCCTCAGATTGCAAATCCTCACGAGCCACGCTCAGTTAGCTAGAAGATCTTGAAGCTTCAAATGAACACTTTCAACTTGGTCTTTTAAATGGCCCCTTGCCCTCATCTCAGACCTTTCTCCTGGTGCTCTGTTCCCTTCGATCTTCCCAAGCTCATGGCTTGGGAAACCCCCTAACACAGGAATGGGTCTAAAGTATTCACACGGGTCCCAGGTATCTTATCACTAGTTTATTTCTCTGCACTTGTTCTGTTTCTGTCTCTCCATCATGAGATACAAGTTCCATGACCTCAGTGGTCACATCATGACTTATTCGTGTTCTCACCCACTAACTATACATAGGCAGTACATCTTTATTAACTGCATAAGTGGAAAATGAATTGTTTCCTCCAAAGACAATGGCTGAGCACTTTTCATATATCCCACTTTTCTCTCTTTGTCAAAATTGCACCCACCCCTTTTCTGTGAAATTCTTCAGACTCACATAAAAATAATAAAATTTCATCTCTCTCTCCCTTATCCCCTGCTGTAATATCCACCTCCTTGAGATGCAGGGCCTTTGTCAGATCTGATTTGCAAGAGGAGCTACGTATGGGCTTGAGCCATATTGACTCTAGAATGGATGACGATTTTCTGATAAGGGTCCACCTTCTTCAGCTTGAGGGCGATTCTTTTATTTAGATTAAAAAATATCTGAATTGAGTATTACTATGTTTGTATTGTGGAAAAGAGATGTACGAGCTTATTACACAGCTAAGAAGCACATTTATATATATAAAAATTCTGCAGACATAATGTATGTCCCAGTTTTTAACATTCCATTATTTTTATGTAAAGAGTATGGGGTAAGCCTTTGATAAATGCAATGAAATGCAATGCTTCTGGCGAAGTGTAGGTTCTGCTGTTGACAATCTATCATCATGTGTTTATTCACTTTCTTGTTCCCTGCAACTCAGCTTTGAAACAGTCTTTGTCTAGAGATTTCTAACACCAACGGTAAGAATACTTCATCTCCATCTGTTCTGATACATGGCTCAAGTGCACAATCATAATTCATTTGTTTGCCTGACAAGACAAAACCGATCATTGGAGGGTGTGTGGTGAGGACATGGGGATCAGTAACGCTGTCCCTGCTGTTGAGGAGGATGCATTGGGGTTCGGCAGGAGGCTGAGAAAATCAGTGGGTGCCATGGAGATTTTAAGGGCTCAGAGAAATGGACACGAAATGCCTTCCGGAACGGGCCATGCCTGGGGGGTGAGCAGGGGCAGGAAATGCGCCCAGGAGGAGGTGGTGCTTGAGTTGAGTCTTGACATTTGGGTGAGCAGCCACATTCTCACCGGCCCAGCCACTGACGGGCCCGGGTGCTGGCACTTCCGACGATCTCTATAGAACCTGGACATTCTGTTGTCTAGGTCCTTTTTTCCTGTCGACCTTCCCTGTTTTATGTGCAGAGGTTGTGACATTCTTCCGCTCAGCTTTGTTTCAATGTTGAGAAGAACTAATCTTTGTCAAGAGAGAACAGTTTCTAATTAGATTCCACCCTGAAACAATTACACAGAGGTGGTTGAACCGAAGAAGCTTCCTACCGTACAGGCTGGAGCTTCTCTTTAGGCTGTGTTTACAGATGTGTTGATTAGCAATTTGGAGGTGCTGTTGTTAAACACTCCGTGACCCCTGGGTGACCCTGGCTGAGACCTCATTTGTGTACATTCTGAGCATAGCTGAGACTCACACATAGATGGGTCTTTTGAAGGACTCACCCCATCCATCTTAAAACACACTGTCAAATACTAACACGTGTTAAAGGTTCAGTGCTACTCTTTAAGTGAATAACTATCTTATTATTATACCAAATGCCAGTGTGATGATATTTTCAAGCATTAATTGCTTGAAATTAATGGCACACCCAATAATGTGGACACATTATAATATGGGTTACGGGGTATTTCTTTATTATTAACACATGTAAGATCACTCCACTCGACTCCACTTTCTTGTCCATTTCTCTGAGGTCTTAAAATCTCCATTGCGTTCACTGATTTTCTACGTCTCCTACCATACCCTAATACATCCTCCTCAACAGCAGGAACGGCATTACTGATCCCCACGTCCTCACTACACACCCTACAATGATCTAACATTGTCTTTACACCTTTTGTTTTGCACACTAATTCGTTAATGGTAGTGGGAATGGTGGGAAAGAAAGGAGACTATCTAAAGAACATTGGAAATAAGAGTCTACTTAGATACTCCAAGGCTGGAACACTGCTCTCTGGCTGGTAAGTTTGTTTCTCAGTGGAGCCTGGTCCAGCAGCTGAAACTATTCTAGGAACGAGGGCTGTCCGGCAAGTATCCAGCCGTGTAATGTGGAAATTGAGGCATTTGTGGCTGGATTTTTTTCCAGACAGCCCTCGCATATGCAAAATTTCCACAGTTAGGTTAATGTGTTGTAGATAAACGAGAGCCAGGTTTCCTTATGGCCAGAAGAAAGAAGTTACGAATAAGCAAAGGGGACTACTGAAGTAAAAGTCAGCAAATGGGCACACCCGGCACCCAGATATTAATTTGTAAATACCATGCTCCTGTAAAAGGAACTGCGGCTTCTTTGGAAAACGGTTGCTGCTAAGCACGCAGCAGGGAAAGAGAAAAGGAGCCTGGAGCATCTCATGGTGTCAGGAGGTGAGGAAGTCAATAAATAAGTAAAAAGCCTGAGAGAGTGTCCAAGAAACACAGAGGCCACCTGAAGAAGGAGCTCCTAATGGCCAAAGCTGAAACTGTCCAAAGCACAAGAGAAATAAAAAGAGTATTATGTTTTAACTCTAAAATGAAAGATCCATAACATAGATAAATGACTGGCTAAGTGAATAAATAGGAGCAGGAAATCAACATTCCCTTAAAGTAGAATTCCAAGTGATAAATGTAGAAGGAATGAGAAAAACACAGAAAATCACCCTTAAAGCACCACAGTAACAAATGCTGCAGACAGAATTCTCGGGTGGATGCGCAAGACTTCAAGGAGAAAAGATATTTATTTGCGTTTCCTCAGAGGATCTCAAGCTATGTATAATTATGGTAATTTTCACATAGGACCCAAAACTCTCTGGTAATTCTTCCTGCAGGTGAAGCTTAACCTCCGTCCCCTTGAACATGCATCTGACTCGTTGATTTGCTTGTATCAAATAGAAAGGTGGAGAAAGCTGGAAGGCTGACCTCACTGAGAGATCAAGGTTAACATCATCAGTAACAAGTCGTGTTACCATTGTACCGTGATACGGTGAAATGGACACATTGCTGCTGGTAATCCCTTCCCAAATCTGTGACCTCAGTCTGATTATTAGAAAAAGTAGATAAACCTAAATTGATGGGCATTCATCAAAATACCTGACTTGTCATCTTCAAAAGTATCAGAAGGGGAAGCTGGGATGGCTCAGCAAGGTTAAGCACTCATTCACTTTGCAGCCCCAGGGACTGAGAATCGAATCCCAGACTCAGCCTGTGTGGACCCATATGCTGAACAGACGTGTGCTTCCCATGTGGGAGGCCCCCAGCCTGGTTCCTGCCCTCTGTGGTCCCCGCCCACCTGTGTGGAACGAAACCATGTTGAAAACTGATGACGTACAACTATGGAGACTGCTCTGGGCCCTCCCCCTTCTCTCTGCCCCTCTCTCTGTCTTTCTGTCTCTGTCAAAACAATAAAATAAATCTTTTAGAAAAAAGTGTTAATGTCATGAAAGACAAGGAATGATTGAGAAACTATCACAGGTTGGATGAAGGAGACAATGTGGTGTTCTGGGATGGACCCTGGAAGAGAATAAGAATTTTAGAGGGAAAAAAAATACATCTTTTTTTAATGTATCGTATTTGATTTGCTAGAATTTTGTTTAGGATTTTTGCATCTATGTTCATCGGAGATATTGGTCTATAGTTTTCTTTTTGTGTGTTATCCTTACCAGGCTTTGGTATTGGGGTAATGGCCTCATAGAATGGGTTGGGTGGTATTACCTTTCAAAAAATTTTTTGGAAGAGTTTGAAAAGGACAGGCACTAAATCCTCTTTGAATGGTTGGTTGAATTCACTAGTGAAGCCATTTGGTCCTGGATTTTTGCTTTGGGGGAGGTTTTAGAGGATTGTTTCAGTTGATCTGTCTCTTTCGGTTATCTAGATCTTGAGGATTCAGTTCAGGAAGGCTGAGTATTTCTAAGAATTTGTCCATTTCTTTTAGGTTATTGAATTTGGTGGCCTGTAGTCCTTCATAGTATTCTTGTACGATCCCTCATATGTCTGTGGTACCCGTCATAACTTCTCTTCTTTCATTTCTGATTTTGTTTGTGTTCTTTCTCTTTTTACATTAGTGAGTTGAGCAAAGAGTTTGTCAGTTTTATTAATCTTTTCAATTAATGCTCTTTGTTGCATTAATTTTTCTTATTGTCTTTTTGTTCTCTATTTCATTTAGTTCTGCTCTTATTTTTATTATTTTCTTCCTTCTGCTGACTTTGGGTTTCATTTTTTTTTTCTAGTTCTTTAAAACGTAACATTAGGTGGTTTATTTGGATGTTTCTGTTTCTTGAGATAGGCCTGTAATGATATAAATTTCCCTCATAATACTGCTTTCACTGCATCCCAATGATTTTGATGCAATGTATATTCATTGTCATTTGTTTCTATGTATCTTTTGATCGCTCCCTTTATTTCTTCTTTGACCTAGTCATTCCTTAATAGCATGTTGTTTAAAATATATTTTTATTTATTTATTTATTTTTTTTTTTTGACAGAGAGAGAGAGATACAGAGACACAGACAGAGAGAGCATGTTGTTTAATCTCCAAGTGTTTATGGCTTTTTTCACTTTCTTTTTTCACTTAATGTATCGTTTCAAAGCATTGTAGTCTGACAGTGTGGTTGGTATGATTTCTATCTTAAATTTGTTGAGGCTAGTTTTGTGTCCCAACATATGTTCTATCCTTAGGAATATTCTGTGTGCACTTGGAAACAATGTATGGTCTGGTGTTCTGAGATGAAAGGCTTGTAAATGTCGATTATGTCTATTCGGTCTAATGTGGCGTTTAATGCTGATATTTCCTTATTGATTTTCTGTTCGATGATCTATTCATAGCTGTCAGTGGCGTATTTAGGCCCCTACTATAATTGTGCTTTTGTCAGTGTCTCCCTTTAGTTCTGTGCATAGTTGCTTTATATATTTTGGTGCTTGCTGATTGAGGGCATACATATTGATAAGTGTTTTTGTCTTCGTGTTGTATTGTCCCCTTTATCATTACGAAATGTCCATGTTTGTCTCTTGTTACCTTTCTTACCCTGAAGTCTGTTTCATCAGGTATAAGTATGGCTATGCCCTCTTTTCTCCAGATGCCATTTGCCTGGAGCATCATTTTCCACCCTTTCACTTTGAGTCTATATTTGTCCTCACAGCCGAGATGTGTCTCTTGGAGGCAGCATATGGTTGGGTTTTGTTTTTTGATCCAATCTGTTACTCCGTGCCTTTTTATTGGGGAGTTCAGTCCATTTACATTTAGGGTGATTATTGATATATGAGAATTTCCTATAGCGATTTTATTTTTTGTTTTCTGGTATTTCAGAGTCTCCATTTTTTCTTTGCCTCTGTGTTTCTGTTATTTTAGGGTATTGGTATTCTATGAATTTTTTTCTATTTCCTCTTTTTGTATGTTATGTGTTTCAGTTCTGGATTTCTTTTCTTCTTCCTTTCTTTCTTGAGTGGTTAACATCAAGTCTATATAAAAGAAAGTTTCACATGTACATTACTTCTTTTTCTTCAGCATGAATCTTATTTCCATTCCCCTTTGCAAGTTCAGAACTTTACACTCTCCCTTTTTATGTTTTTGTTCTCACAAATTACTCCTATTTGTGCAGTGAGTTGATTTCTGAGTTGTAGTAGCAAATTGTCTTCTCTTTTTATGTGTGTGTGTGTTTATCTTCTTTACCCTTTATGTTGTATTTAATCGTATAGTGTACCCACAATTTTACAACCTAAAAGTCAGCTATGGACTGCAGAATCTGACTGTGTTGGGTGCTTTGAATA
Source organism: Craseonycteris thonglongyai (assembly GCA_004027555.1). Classification (NCBI taxonomy): domain Eukaryota; kingdom Metazoa; phylum Chordata; class Mammalia; order Chiroptera; family Craseonycteridae; genus Craseonycteris; species Craseonycteris thonglongyai. The sequence goes on from PVKE010017296.1 coordinate 17,469, forward strand.
CATTTTTTGCTGTTGATTAAGCCATTTCTGAAGGTAGGTTACTTTTTCTTTGTCAAATCTATAAACTACTTGTTTGGAACATGCTTTGTTTTTCCCCCTCACATTTCTTCTTATTGCTTTCTTTATGACAAGTTATACTGTTATTGTAGACAAGTAGTGACATCTTTGATACAATGAAAGAAGTACAAGTGTTTCTGGTGTAGTAATAACAATATGTATACACACATTTCTGTTAAAAAAACAATGTGTGTATTGCTGAAAAAACTCAAATTCTACAAAAGAATAGAAAGTAGTAGGAATATGGTATAAAAGGTTGGGGTAAGATTACTCAAATATATTCAATTGGAGCACTAATAAAAATATTAGTAAAGTCAGTAAAATATGTGCAGATATTTAAATCTCCATGTATATTATATCACCATCTGGGCCTGTGAGTTTTGCGCTTATAACCCTAAGGGTTAATATTTCCTTTTTTCTGATAAAACTCTTATGGCACTCACTTGTTTAATTGGCAGATGGCCTCTTAGCTTCTACTCTTGCACAATTTCAAATCAATTAGCAGCACAAGTGAAGTTTCTAAACAGAAACTGAATTATGTAACTCTCCAACTCATAGCACTTTAGTAACTTCTTATACTTACAGTACATTCCAGAATTCCTGTCCACGTTCCCGGGCCACAGACGTACCCTTCCACTCTCTCCCTTACGTACTCACCCGTTTCTCACTTGCAGATCCCTTTAACATAATGCTCTCTGCACTTTTTTATGTGGTGAGCATTTCATCATCTGTTACGGCACAGAGATGCTAGCCCTGCCCACCCTACATAATACAGCTCATCATCTCTTTCCACTTACCTGTCCTGGGCAACGTTTTTCTATTACAGAACAAAAACTAACTTCGACACAGCTATTCCTAATGATGTACATGGTTGTAGTTCCCATAGGGGACATAGAGATATTTGTTTCTCTTTTAGAATTTTTCTTACATATTCTATATTGCACTATGAAAAATCCTTCAATTGGAGGTCTTATATATTTTATAACTATGAAAATTCTTGGTCATTTCTTACACTCTTTTATTTTTTCTCTTTATGCAATTGCTAGATTATAGATATTGGCCCTAATATAGCTATTCTCTTTTTCTTTTAAAATTTATGTATTATAAACTGGGAGAATTTCATGATCTGAACTTTCAGTGCACTGATGTATTCTATTGTCATTCTACCAGTGTCTCCATTTGCTTCTTCTTAATGATTTCTCATTCCTCAGTTTTCTCTTACTCTCTTTTTATGATTTTGCATATATTAATATGCATATTTTTCTCCTGTTATCTGGTAAATTAACGCTACTTCTTCTATTATAAGGTATTCAAATTGCTTTCCCAGACCGCCTTGTAGTTTTTCCTCTGCTCTCCTGTCCTCTGGAAACATCAGCCAGGTGACTACCTGTATGCTCTTCTGATGATTTCAAACAATAGAAGTGAGAAGCGTATCCCAGAGCTGTGAGCTGTCCATGTGCTGATTTACATATTACGGTTGTAATTCTTCATATGGCTGACAGAGACTTGCTTAGCACTGCAGACAAGTAACTGTAAGAGCCATGATAGGTAAAGATAGGCAGAGAAGTAGAGAAACAATGAAAGCATTTGTGCAGGTTATCTGATGGCTTAGTAACTGTTGACTGGGTGTCCGGTTGTTGTGTTCAGTAGGCTGACAAGTGCTAAACCAATTGTAAGCAAGTGATTAAAGCAATTTGACCCTATTTATTTTACTTCTTTAACTAAAATGGCAGTAGAACAATGTAAAAGTATAGGCATTAGGAGAAGCCGGGATGGCTCAGCGGGTAAAACACTCGCTTTGCAAACCTATGGTGACAGGAGATTTGACTCTGGGTGGTGAGCACACAATGCAACATATAGCTGATGTCTTACAGGATTGTACACCAGAAACCGATGTGATTTTACTAACCAATGTCACCTCCATAAATTTAATAAAAACTAAAATAAAAGATAGCCTATTTTAAAGTGTGTTTGTGGGTTTTAATACACATTTTACATAATGAGTAACGAATGAGAATAATGGATGAGAATAACTATGTATGGGGCCAGGTGGGTACTAGACTAGCCAGGGGTGGGTCACTGCATGTATTATATAAATGTCTAGCCACTGTGCTGTACACCCAAAACTAATATAAAACAATGTTGAATGTCAACTGTAACTGGGGAAAAAAAAAAAAAGATACAGTCTCTGATTTTCAGAGGTTTCTGCTAAAAACTATGTCTGTACGCAAGGGGTGTCCGGAAAATATCCAGCCTTGTAGTATGAAAAAATCAAGGCATTTATGACTGGATTTTTTTTTTTTCTGGACAACCCTTGTTTATGGTAAATTTTATAAATAATATCCAAATATCTCTAGGTGCATCCTTTAACAAATGTCACTTGCAAAGTAACTTAAAAAAAAAAAAAAGATTTATTTTAGTGTTTTGAGAGGATAGAGAGAGAAGGGGGAGGCCCAGAGCAGTCTCCATAGTTGTACGTCATTAGTTGCGACATGGTTTCGTTCCACACAGGTGGATGTGGGGCTGTGCAGGGTGGGAACTGAACCGGGGGGCCTCCCTCATGGGAGGTGAGAACCTTCACCACTGAGCCATCCGATGGTTACCAGCTGCACCACAGTTCAGCACACTGGTTTGCACGGTGGGGCCAGGATTCGATCCTGGTTTGCACCACAGTTCAGCACACAGGTTTGCATGGCGGGGCCAGGATTCGATCCCTGCACCTTGCAGTTGCTTGCCTCTTGAGCTATCCCGGCATCCCTTAAAGTAACTTTTGACAATGGTTTGCAGATACTAACCTGTTTTTATTGCTCTTCTTAGCTGTGTTTGTAGAGAACTTAATAATGTTGAAATCTATTTTCAATGTTTAAGGGGGAAAAATACATTGTCACGACTTCATAATGACAGCACTATATTGTCGTCACTGGCATCCCTGCGAGTTCAGGGGGATGCGTGATAATTGACACATGTACTAACACCAATCCTGCGGTCTCTTGGTCTTTGCCCTTTTTCAGAGACCAGGGAATAGTATGGCATGAGCCATGGCCCAGTTCTACTACAAGAGGAGCGTCAACGCCCCCTACAGAGACCGCATCCCGCTCCGGATCGTGCGGGCCGAGTCGGAGCTGTCACCCTCGGAAAAGGCCTACCTAAACGCCGTGGAGAAGGGGGACTATGCAACTGTCCAGAAGTCCCTAGAGGAAGCGGAGATCTACTTTAAGATCAACATTAACTGCATTGACCCGCTGGGAAGGACTGCTCTCCTCATTGCCATTGAGAACGAGAACCTGGAGCTCATCGAACTGCTCCTGAGCTTCAACGTGTACGTGGGTGATGCCCTGCTTCATGCCATCAGGAAGGAGGTGGTGGGCGCCGTGGAGCTGCTCCTAAACCACAAGAAGCCCAGTGGAGAGAAACAGGTATGTGACAGAAACATGGGGGTCCATTTATGGGACTTAGGCGGGGGCCCCGTGGATGTTCACGCTCCCCTAGATGTTCTGAAATGGAAGCACTCTCCTGACATTGGAACCTTTATCGCAAAACTGCCGGTAAGTGCACAGTTTACGAGGGCTGTCAGGGAAAAATCCAGCCCTTGTCACGATAACCAGAGCGGCTCCATGGCTGGATACTCTCCGGACAGCCCTCGTGTGTCCTCCCCACAGTCATAGCCATCTCCTGCCCCTCCTGCCCTGGGAACTCAGACCTCTAGTGAGAACTACAGCAAAACAAAGTAACCTGTGTCGGCTTCCCTTACGCTGCGAACATTTCCGTTAGGTAGTGCTCAGCATATCATGTAGTAGGGGCCGCACTGTATACATGCGGGCGGTTTTCGTCTTGTCTTCCATTGTCTAACAGCCTGAATTCTTTTGTTATGTTCCCGTGTACGCTGCTGACCTGTTTTGAGATTCTGCGTTCTACAAAAGTGAATTGCCTCATTTAGTTTTGATATTTTTCTTTAGCAAACTCCAGTGGGTCCTTGTACGTTGAAACTTCAATTTTACAAACGGTTTGCTAGAAAATAACTGAACTCTTGACTGTAGACTTAGCATCAAATTCTAGGAGCAAAGTGTAAGCTGTATCTTAATGTCATCAGTAGAAAATAAACAGAAGTGGCACAAGATGTGGTTTTCTGCCCCCGTTATCTCCTTGTTTTTAGCACTAGGGAAGTGGAGAAATCACAGACAGAAGCTAATAAGGAATCTGTTTTTGTCTGTCTAGATCCTTCCCTTTGTTACTGACTGGTATCTAAATTGTCTGTCTGACCCTTTTTCCTTTCACATTGAATTCTTCACTTGTTTGCATCAAGTCTAACTGACTAATTGCAAAGACATTGAATGTACTGCAGTGGCTTAAGATTTGTCTTCTCAAGTAAAATCTTACGAAACATGTGTTACCCCGGCTCAAGCCATTTCTGCCCTCTTTGATAATGTGCAGATTTCTATCTCTGCAAATGATGGGCTGTTCGGAGATATCTCTCTCTCTCTCTCTCTCTCTCTCTCTCTCTCTCTCTCTCTCTCTCTCTCTCTTTCTCTTTCTTTTTTAAAGCACGCTTTGCTGTAGCTACTGTTGTCTGCTATCCTGGAGGACTTTTCTTAGAATCCTTGCCATTGTTAGAAGTCTGTGGCTGGGTGTCTCCTGAAAACCTCTCCTGGGTTCTCAGAGGTCTCTGTTGTCTGATACATTCCTATGTTTCACCACCATGCAGCCTCTCCTTGCCCGAATCCAAACCTTGATAAATCAGCACCCCACAATGACAATACTTCCCTGATTGTTGCTTAATCGCTTTTTGTTGTTGTTGTTTGATCCATATCCAAGGGTCTGTGTGTTACTTTCTTACCATGTTGCTAAAACCTGACTGAAAGAAAAATGTGCTTGTTTCAAGTGTCCTTTCACACTTGTACAGTCCTTGACAGGGGTGGACAGGTGACGTTAATATCTAGCCACGTATGGAATGTTGCATCCTGATTTCTCGCCATTACGGGAGTGCAGAACGCTTAGGAATGACCAGGAGTCTATGTTTTTCTGTGTAAGTTCCTTAGTCATCTTGTGATTTTGAAATTCCTTCCACTATGATACCCCTAATAGAGTATATGTTTTCTAATCACAGTGATCTTCCATTGTCCACCCTCTTCTTTCACGTGTATACAGGCAACCATCCACAGATGTTGTGGTTGTGGTCTAAATCATTTTAGACTGCAACAAGTCTATAAAACAAAATTGCGGTTACATGTTGTTTTTTCACACTTATTACTGAATAAACTTCTTAGTCCCGTTTTCTAGAGAACACTGGCCGTATTTTTCAGTGTCTCTTTAGTCAGTGACATTTGTGCTGGCAAGAAGCATTTAGTGTCTGGAGAAGATTTCTGCTATTATGAGAGCATTTGTTGGGAGGCGTTCAACTTTTGAGCTAAATTCTTGTCTTGCAAGTAGGCCCGGCTCCTTCAAGGCACTTGATCTGAACCCTGATTATTAATAAAAGGCAGTAAAGGTTGGTAATCTGCCAAGATTCTGACACATCCCAGGCCATGTGTTTCTGGAAGATTTCTCGTGTATCAGTTTTCTGGCCAAGAATTTTCCCTTTCTATTTTGTACCTTCTAGAATTCCTTTTCAGTGAAGGCTCCGAGAATAAACAAAAATTGTATCTTTCCTTTTTGAACTTCATGATTTTGAAAGAGCAGCTTCAGTCTCCCTCTGAGATCCTGGTATTTTGTACAATGAAGGTGGGGTGGTTATGACGTGAAATGCATCCAGGATACAGCATACAGGAGATGTCCTCCGGCCTCGTGGACACGGCCACCCCCCTGTAGAGCGTGGCCGTTTATCTGGGACTTACGTCAATAATGCGTCTCCCCAGTACAGCCTAATCTTCTAGCGTAGGTTTCCATAGATCAGTGTGTTGTAGGTAGCTCACGTGGTCTAGACAGGAACCTTTTCTCTCATACAATTGTAATTCCTTAGGTGGTTTCTTGTAATCGTTGGAGGACGTTTCGGATAGGATTATAATGTGCCTAACTTGCAATCTCATGAGTTCCCTCTAATGGCTCTGGGTCTTGTGGCCATTAATGTTGTTGACTTCATTGAAGCCACGTGTTAAAACCTGGAAACAGTAAGATCCAAGTGGACAGAATAAATATAACTTGTCTTAAAATGAGTCAAGAAAGAGGATCTAATACCAAAACCATACTAAGTATTAGAACTCTTACTTAGCACGTACTGTGCGACGCATGAGGATTAGACTATATGCCCTTCTTGTACGTATTTTTCACGCATTAAGGTCTTTCTCCGGAAACAGAGGCAGTGTTGGATGGCATCCTGACATCATAAGGGTCTTGAGACGCCGGGTTAGTTTACTCGCCCAGCACATTCAGCGGCGGCTGTCTGAGGACGCGTACAGGGCTGGCCTTGTGGTAGCTCCTGTTCTTTGGAGCCTGCGGTCCTGGGTGGATGTTACGAGGGAGCCAGAGAAGGGCCTGAAGAAGAAGTTGAGAGAATGTGTAAGAGTTTGTACCTGGGAAGAGTCAACTCCATTCGCTGAGACAGAGGCTAGGAGACAGGGTTTATGGGACCTGCTTGGAGATGCTCTGTCACTGAGTTCCTAGACTTGACACCTAGGGGGTACAGGGCTACCCCGGGACTCGTCGTTAACTGGTTCTGGGAGACCCAACAAGCACCAAACAAATGATGAGTGCCAGGACAAAATGTTCACGTCAAAGTGCACCGAGGGCCACATTTAACGAGTTTCAAAGCAGTCAAGGACCACAGTATGGTTGTAATTAGAAATTTTGGACTTCAGAAAGGGATTTGAGATTCATATATAAATGCTAGTGAAGACACTGAAGCAAATAAAGTAATGTGTCTTCCTAGCACTCTGATGTCTTCTCTCTTGCCCTTATGTATTGTTGAAATGTTGATGACTGTTAGTATGTTAGAGAGTTTTTCTCAATGCAGCACCCAAGGAAGATAAAGTTTGGCAAGTTGGGCATGGATCATTAAATATTTCCTTCTCCATTTGAGATAGACCCTAATAAATCAGGGTATTCAGTTTGTATAGGGTGTTCTTGTTATAATAATAAAAAAGAAAACCGGAAAATGAAATGCTTAGGTAATTTCTTTCGTGGAGCAGACAGCACAGAGAATGTGGAGTTTTTTATTGCAAGCAGGTACACAGAACATTATGTGTCTTTACTGGGAGGGCTCCTTGGCTAGCCTCGTTACTCTGATATTCTGTGATGCTTTCATCGAGCGAGTCTTTAACCTTTTCAGTACCTTGTTCCTCTGCAGGGAATAATTGGGAGTGACTGGTTACCACCCTCACCACCCCCTTTTCAGTGACTTGATTGTCTACCTGGCTTCTAATTCTAACAGACTTTCTCTTTGAGGTCTTCTAGGGTCACATCCAATTTCAATTTTAGTTCCTCCAATAAATGCTGATCAGAAATAGAACTTTCTTTTCCATTTTTCACGGAAATAGTGGTTTCCTGACTTCACTTCACTCAGAACCATGGGCAGGGCTTGTTGAAACATGAGGGGCCTACTCCACCATAGTGGTTTCTGACGCGGCAGGTCTGGACTGGCGCCCTTGAACTTGTGCTTCTAACCAGTGTCCAGGCGATACTAATGCTGCTGGTCTGGAGACAACACTGGGAATGGTGGCCTGAGACGATGCTGGAAGTTAGAGAGTCCGTACACTTGTACATTTTATGTTAGTGGGTTGAGCTACACAGTGCTCACTTGGCTTTTAAGAGATTTCAACTAATTCTCTTAAAGTCTAAAAATTAAATGGTACTGTGAGAGTTTCCCAATTTCAATAACATATTTATTATATTTTTTCCCTCTTTGGGTAAAAGACTGCTAAACATTACTGATATGTTCAGTAGTTCAGATCCTAGAGCAGGGCTGTCTAGCCTTGTGGCTTCCCTGGGCCACATTGGAAGAAGACATGTCTTGGGACACACATAACTTACACTAACACTAATGATAGCTGATGAGCTAAAAAAAGAAAAAAGAAAAAAAAATTGCAAGAACAATCTCAGAATGTTTTAAGAGTTTGTGTAGGGTCACATTCAAAGCCGTCCTGGCCCCCAAGTTGGACATGCCTGTCCTAGAATATTTCAGTTGAAGAAATTTAAGTTTTAAACCTTTACTGAAAGGATGAACAGGTTATACTAGTAAGGGATCTTAGAGACCATCTAATCAAATCATTTCACAGAGCAGAGAAAGGAGAGAGGGGCCCAGTGGGGTTTGGCCTTTGACCCGACGCACAGGATTTATAAATTAATAGCTAAGCAGCTGAACATGAGAGAGTCTGAATGATGATGGTAATATTTACAACAGCAGTACCAGATACAGTGCATTGGGCCTGTCACTAGGCCAGTGACTGGTACGAATTTTGTCTGTACTGTCTCGTTTAATCTTCACATTAGCCAATGCAGGTGGGTACTGCTGTTCTCCCCATTTCTAGCTGCAGAAACGAAGGCATAAAAAGGTGTAAAGGACGTGTCCCAGGTTACAGGGTATCAGTGCGGGAGCTCAAGAATCACAGCCGATAACCACTGTGCGGTGTACGGCTGGAGCCACAGCATCCGTGCGTCTGGGAGTCATTGCGGTCGTCAGGGGAGCCTGCTGATTTGGGATCCGCATTCGAATGGTTGGAAAGAGTCCATAGAGCTCCATGCGCAGGCTGTGTCTCCATCTTGAACGTTCTAATACCATTTATGATTTAGTTCACTCAGGAAAGACTGAGGGATAATGAGGCCATTTGAAGCTGTGAAGGGCTAAGACAGAGGAGAATTAACAGGCCAAGTCTGTGAACCACCCTGAGCCCTGGGGTTTTGGGGCTGTTCGTCAGGATTATGGTATTAATTTACTTGCGTCTTGAAGTCTGGTGGTTAAATTCTGTAAATGTGCTCAGTAAGGCAACATGCAATCACAGCATAATGTACTCTTATTGTTATTGTATTACGCCACAATCTGTCTTCCTGCTGACACACAAATACACTAATGATAGAACCTATCAGCAAAGATGAAGTTATGTGTTAGCCATTTACCATCGAGAGCGCCTGGGTTCTCGTTGCATTTGAAAAATGCAATCATTGGAAATAGAAAGCCTGTTCAGATAGAACAAAGGAGAATTTAATTCAGTTTACTCTTTTTTTCCCCCATCTCATTGCTCATAAGGGATCTTTAAAAAAATAGTTTCAGTAGATTTGCTAATAAAATTTGTGGCTGTAGAAGTAGTCCCTACGAAATTAGAAAAATCAAGAGTCGGAAAGGGGAGATTGGCATTAGGGTGTTAATGCAAATGTGCTATTTACCCAAAATACACCCCGCTGACTAAAAATAAAGAACATTATGCACTTGATATGGATGCTAATATATACAGCCCTGGCTCCTAGCAGATAACTATGTTCTTTAAGCCAATTTGAATTTTTCAGACTGAATCTATTTACTTTCTGCTTGAACACTCAGGTACCCTGAGCAAGTTCCCCTTCAACTCTGGCATTCATTTGGTGTTTCTCACTGGGCTTTGCAGGAGGTCATTGCCTTCCCTCGTCCTATGATCGGTGGCAGTCCTGCTCACCTGCTAAGTGACATTGCCTGAGCTCCAGGTCTTAGGGCTGCCCCTTGCAGAATGAAAACATTTCAGCTTCCCTTAGCAGGCAACCAACTGGTATTTGAACCCTTTCTATTTTGATTACATCCTGGATATTGACAGCAAGTGAGCCTCAATATACGTATAACCCTAGTCTTAAGTACTATAAAAATTCAGAGAGAGCAAGACAGAAGAAGGAAAATTATAGTAAAGCATTGAAGATGTTTTTCCCACAAAAATGCATATTCTCTTGTGAGACATAGTCAGATAAATTACCAATTATACTTTCTTTAAATTTTGATGTAAACTGTCAACAAAAGAAAAGTTATTTGCTATATTTTCTGAGTCTCCCATTACTGTGAAAAAGCTGAAAATTATCCCCAAATAGGATCTCTACAGCGTAACATAGTAACCACTATAGGGTGTTTTTATGAAGTACTTTGAATGTCTAAAAATTAAATCAAGTATTATTATTTCACAGCAGGGAGTTTAAAAGCTTCTACAACATAGCATAGATTGTATTTAGTCAGCAGGCAAATGGCAACCAGGAGACAGCTAAATAATTCCATCCTAAAAGGAAGAATTTTTAAAAGATGGATGGCGCTGCATTAGTAAAATGGATAAAGTGGAGTAAGCTATCTAGTCATTGTGACTCATAAAATAATGCACCATTTAACCTCCTTCGCTACATTGTTCTATTCTCTTGCAGGACATTTGGTCCACACCGAAAGGTCCTTGATGTTTGGCCTGTGCTGTCTAACCCACCTCCCCACATAGGGCATGACCAGTGAGGTCATCGAAGCAAGGAAGGCTATGATGGGTGGTACAAGCACAGCACAATGGTTCCACCAATAAAACGAGATAGTATCTTTTCTGTACTAATCCTGTAAACCAAAAGTAGAATTATAGAGTGTATGAACACCCAGGGGTGTTTCCTAAGTGTGGACAGTTTGGGCAGGACCAAATATCGGGGACCAAATATGCTCACTGACATTTCCAATAGGACAGATTTCAAGGACTTTGAGGGGCAGACCAAATGTCTCCATGGATGCTTTGGACAAAACCAAGTGTCCACTAATCTTTTATTCTTGAAGACCAACGAGTTATAGAAAAAATAATTCCTCTAATGCACATTCTTCTGCTCTTTCCTCTCGGCATACCACACTTACAAAAATTTAAAAATACATTATTAAATATGTTTGGAACCCTCAAGAGTAAAAGTCTTTTAGACACTTCTGAAGATCAAATGAAAAATAAAAAAATGAAAGAACCTCAAGTAATAACACAAATTCTCTTAGCATTTAGGTATTTTTATTCCACAATAAGAAAATACAAGACAAGGCCCTTATTCTCTGATTTTAGACAGAGAAACTAAGGTATGTAGATACCTTAGGATTGAAGGAATAATATATAATCAAGAGAGTTGAGAGTGAGAAAGATGTGACTATAAATCCTGTTTTATAATCTCACGCAAAACATGTAATCTTTTGAGTCTTGGCTTTCTCATAAATAAGGGGAGATTCAAGACTAAATAATTAACACACTACAGTGCCTACAATTATGAAATCTCAGTATGTGGAAGTCACTCCATCTTGATTCCATCTGATCATTCTGCATTCATTAATTTTAATTAAAAATGCATATGTGCATTGATGAGGCTAAGTATTCCTCAAAACAAATACTTTGTGAGGTGTTAGTGTTATTTTGAAGAATGTGTTTATGTTAATATGAGAGTGAAATTAGTCTTTTGAATGTGAGCTTTGGTGAAAAGCTTTTTGGGGATTATATGTATTAAATCTCTCTAATCTATTATAAATGCCATTAAATCTAAAATAATGTCTTGTAAGCAATATGTCAATTGAATTTCTTTAATTATAATACTTTGAAAAATGAATCATTACGAAATAACAATCATTTAATAATTTTAATTAATTGAATAGATAAGGTGTTACCATAATTGGGAATATTACAAAATACATACTATGATTAGAATGTCTTGTAACTTTTCAAAATGCCCTTTGCTTTCAGCCTTCTATATTTACTTATTCTCTGATCAAAGTCAAGATTAACAAGGTTTTATTGCTTTAACATCTGAAACATAAGATAAGTGTCATATTTTAAATGCTGTTTTCAAGAACCAATTTTTTAAGCATTTAGAAGAAAAAGTGCTCTCATTTTCTTTACCACGTTTACTGTTTATGCAGTCATTTTTCTGGATCAGTTAACTTCTAGATATGTCAGTGTTCCAAGTCACTGTCGTTTGAATTGTGTGTTATTAAAAGAAACACTTAATAATTCCAAATTGCAAGTTTTAATGCAACATAGAAGGTGACCTTCTGAGAGAGTGTCCACATCTACCCAGAAAGTGTGGGTGGTGTTTGGCAGGCAAGAGAGGTTCATGGCTCCAATCTGTCAGCTGGATGCATCACGTCCTTCCCCTTCAATGAGAGCATGATGGGTCAATGAAGAAAGTATCAGTTAGGAATAACTTCAGCCCCTCAGAGCCGTGGAAGGCACGGTGTCTTTGCTCATGTAGCTCACCTGCGGATTCCTGGTATACCAGTAGCCCTAAGCTGTGACCCAGTGGGTGAGCTCCTTACTCAGCGGCAGTAGAATTTTTAATTGTTTCCAGATAACAGTTTGAACCTAAAATAATAAATTTAACTTTTTTTTTTAGATAAGATTATAATCTAACCATTCAGTCATCTACCCATCATCTATTCATTCGTCCATCCATCCATCCATCCATTCATCAATCACATAACAACCAATTAGTTTTTCTGCAAGCTCATGCATGAGTGAATATATGTATATGTGTATACATTTATATATGAAACTCTCAAGTTTTAAATAATGGATACTAAATTAATTTTTAACTGTAACTCTTCAATTGACATTCTCGTACGTTGGTTTGAATTAGAAAGTCAAATAGTCTGAATGTGTACGAGAGGTAAATTTGGTGTTTATAAACCTGAGTTTTAAAACAATGTAGGTTCTGATATGTTAGATTAAAAACACAAAACAAAACAGAAACATTGAAACTAAAAATGAAGTGAAAGAATTCAACACATTTTTACTGTAGTACTTGAAAAAAATCTTATAAATTTTCCATTGTGTTATGAACTGGAGTATAGAAAGGGTTTTGAGTCATAGAAATTTTATGTTGTAGGGAATACTCTTTCATGTAACAGAGGTAATGAGAGACTTTCTCAAGGTCATACAGCTAATCACGAGTAGAGGCAGATGAGGGGACAGAACTACTTAGTCTCAAAAATTTAGGGTCCACCAAATAAGATTATATTACATAAGTAAATTTCTTTTACTCAGTTTATACAGCTCACTGTAAAAAATGCTGAATTTAAGGGATTGAATGCTCTTAAATTGGATGAATATCACTCCAGGATGAATTTTTCTCCTAACATTTTATACATCAGTGTTAATAGTTCAAAATGTATATTTTAGTAATAGGGGCATGTCTACATTTGGATAAAATATCAGCCTCTAGCTGTAAAATATATGCATCAGCGTGATGCTGAGTCACTGAGGTAAAAACCTCTGGATAAATTCTGAGAGAAGCAATCAGTTTATGAGTTAAATTCCTTGTATATGTCAATCAATTTTCATGCTACATGACATGAAAGTGATTCAGTTAGTAAGGTAACTAATGTTGCAGTAAGGTTGAGAGAAAGACATCAAATCAATATTCATAAAATTTGGACCAAATAAAAGCCAGAGCAACTTTCTAGTTATGCGGTAGAAAAAACAGGAACATTTATTTGGCTTCAGAATCCCCATTTAATTACCTCTCCTACTTAGTT